>JAQPPZ010004135.1:0-87629 GCA_028583015.1 Wollemia nobilis
AGTGAAATGCTATTCCATATTTTAAAAAAGGCTTTTAAAATGGAGAGGAGAGGCCCTCTCTATTATTTTAAAAGGGGCAACATAGAGACGGGGGTAGAAACTGATACCAAAGTTAAAAGAGGGGAAAGTTCCTATTAAAATGAACACTGTAATTGTTTGCATTTGTGCACTCTTAAGGCTTTTTTAGATTTAATCTTAACTTCATTTCTTTAAGCTCTTTAAAACTTCAAGCTCTTTAAAGGTTACTTTAAAGGTCGAGCCCCCTCTCTATTTTAAGTAAGGAACTTCCCCTTTAAATGAAAAGCTTAAGAGAGCACCTTAAAACTTTAAGCGGCTCGGTTAAGTCAGTCATATTGAAAGCGTCTAGCTCGCTATCTTATATAGGGTAAAATCTCCATCGATCACTTATTAGATCAAGAAGGGACTTAGATTTATGATCATTGAGACAATTTTACAACATGATTAAACCTTTAGGTCAATTCTAGATTTAGCGTAGCTATGCCAATTCCTGATTATTGAACTTCATCTAAGGTGTTATCAGGGTCTTCTAATACTTTGGTTTTCGGACCAGGTGTCTTAGACCAACCCCAATTGATGGTAATGCTACCCATACCATCTACTAGGTCCCTAGTCTTGTGTTTTTTTGGCAATTCCACAACTGGTTATGGTTTATGGGAACCCTCACGTGCTACCTCATACTCTATCGTTTGTTACTCTCCATGGCATAGGATTCACTGACCCTTCAATTATTGCTGGAGAACGGTTTCCCCCAATTCACAATAGTTGCCATTGTGAACTATCAGAGTTGGGTGGTTGCATAACTTTATTGGTAAGCAAGTGGTCACACTATCCTTTTCTTATCATAATACACCATCCTTCTCGAAGGTTTAGTTGTCTAAATAGTTTAGACATATTCAATGTTATATGCCACCTTGCTAAAAGAAATAATTTGTGAAGCTTTAATGTTCATGTGAGATTAAAACTAAATTATTATCTGTAGACACCAAAACAACACCAATCCGATTATGTGACAACAAGCACCGATCGCATTGACACACACAACCCCTAGGGCAGCCCCCAGAGGTTAAACAGTGGTCCTAACCACTTCCAAAAGTAGTTTTAGATGTTAATTTGGCACCTTTTTGGCACCTTGCTCTTTGCTCGTCCCACCCAGGGATGAATACAAATTGGCATTTGTCCCACCCAGGGACGAATAACAACATTCGCCCTAGGGTGAGGCGAATAGCAAGTTTGACTAGCAAAAAGTCAAACCTCGGTAACTCCGCTAGTTAACTGAGGCTTCAGGCCATGTAATTGTGAGGAATAGATTTTATTCAAGAAGAGATACTTCAGTGATGAGTGTCTTTATTTTAGAAACCTCATGCAAGGAGATTC
The DNA here is from genome assembly GCA_028583015.1 of Wollemia nobilis. NCBI lineage: Eukaryota > Viridiplantae > Streptophyta > Pinopsida > Araucariales > Araucariaceae > Wollemia > Wollemia nobilis. The sequence goes on from JAQPPZ010004135.1 coordinate 1,396, forward strand.
TAAATCAGGAACTTAGCTTTTCTTTGAAAATAGGACAGTTAACTCAAGTGGCGCCCTCGCATGCGCAATTCAAACAAGGAGACCCTAAGGTCTATAAATTGGTGAGTTTTCTCACCCAAAATATATAGATAGAAGGAGCATTTGAGCAACGAAGTGCTGCCAATATGCATACCTACTTGTGATTTGTGCTTTTACATCCTTAATCTCTCATTCGAAAGGGAGGTTATTGGGTGACTATTGGAAGCGCGAATCCGGACCCAAAACCCAAATTTTGGCCACAACTATCCACAAAATTTGTTGACAACACCCCATAATCAGTTTTGGACCCATCCCAAGTGGATTGGTGCCAAAATAGTGTCCCAAACGGTGGGCGTCCTGCCCCCGGGCGCTACCCAAACTATCATAGTCCTATTCGCCCCACCTCGGGATGATTAGAAATTTGTGATAGATTTCTCTAGTTTTTCTTTTGCATTTGATTCTAGATAGGTTAAATAGGTTATAGTTCAAATTTAATTTCATTTTGAGCAATTTTGACTAGGTTTTTGTTATTTCCCGCCTTCACTAACTTGAAGATGGCACCAGAACAATTTGGATCCTAGAGACAAAATTGGAGAAATATGATCATCTGGGTCTTCCCAAAACACCCCCAATAAGCTAACCCCAACTTTGCAGGTCTTTTGGAGCTTCCTAAGTAGGACATTGAACAGGGTGCTTTCTGACAAATTCTTGCAGGCCTATTCGTTCCACCCTAGAGCGAATACAAATCTGTGAGGAATTTCTAGACTATTCTTTTTGCGGTGGTCTACTAATAATATTTTTATGCTTCTGTCAAAATTTCAGGTCAATCAGAGGTCATTTGATAGTCATTTTATTATTTTCATGCATACACTGACAGTAGGCCTTGGGAAATACATGTTTCATTCTGTCTGCAGGTGCTACTAATATTTTCTATTTCTTTGAACGCAGGTTTCTGATAGTAGAGGAGCAGGAAAGAGTAAATAATCACATACCTAAAGTGGCGGTGACGTTTTGGTCCGCCCAACTTACATGTGGGCACACGGAAGAAGGATTATTATCCATGGATGTTGTGACGAGAAACATATTTGACACTCCTATCCCCTAAAAAGGAAGGAGACGTATTGTAACACAATTTACAAAGCTTATCAATAAAGATATTACCATATTTCATATTGCTTTTATTTTGTGTCAATTTTTATATGTTCTTTCTTGTTCTTTTCTTGTGGCATATTCCTTTTTGTTTTCGTATCCTCGTGCTTTCAGTGGCGATCATGGTGGGACCTCTGTCCCTTGATTTTTAAGATTAAAATTCTGATTAAAGTTGCTTGTTATTTTGCTTACAGGTACCAAGTTTTCCAACACTGGACTATTTTAGAGCAGAAATTCAGATACATCTGACTTGGGCAAAGAAGAGGTAGAGGACTTAAACACCTTTTGTCAAATTCTTTGCTTTATGTTCTCTGGTTATTTGCTTGCATAGGAGAGTTTGAATTCCTGTGTGCTTCATTTACGCAAATTAAAAGGAACCCCACACACCATGTGGTAACTGAAATAACAAGGTGTTGGTCGTAAAACCCCAACCCTTGAGCAAGACCAAAAGTGGATTCCATCATCACTTTGGCTTGAGATATTGCATCCATTACCCCGATCGTGACTGTTGCTAGACGTAAATCTTGATGAAAGCTGACCAAGTGTAGCGGGGGTGATTCCAAGTGCATGAGGATAAGTCTTCTATGGTAGGTGTCATAAATAGAGTGATCCTCCTTCAGTACCGCCTATGTTCCATGTACCATCTGCTCTCACGTACCAATAGTTTCCTTCACGTAAGGGTGGGTATATAGAGAGGTTGGTATATCGGTCTGGCAATGGTATATCGAAGGGGTGACCATTTTTTGGGAGTCATAAGAGCCCTCATTTTTGCATTTAAACGTTCTTTCAAAAAGCTTTCAAACAACATCAAAACACACTAAACTAGATTTTAGGGCACACTTTTAAATCTTTAAATGAGATAACCACTGCATTGATTGTGTGTTTCCTTTCTATTTAAGTGTAGCGTAAAAAATCCTAAAAGAGATAAAAATCTACTCGTCTTTAGGAGCACATCACCATGGTGTTCACTCGTAGCCGAGCCCAATCACGGGAAAGCACTGCAAAAAGTGCACCAAAGGGGACAAGTCACCTCCGATATAGACTTGAGGACCTGGTCATCCCACCTTGGTGGCCTGACACACAAGAGAGTCCACATCATGCCATAATAGAACAAGACTATAGAGGCACCTCTTTGAGGGGCACCCCCACTCAGCATAGGTCCTTCCAAGAAGAGAACCTACACGTAGCACTTAATGTAGATAGGAGACCTCCCTTAGAAGCCCGTTATGGGTGGCCTAGTGATGAAGTGCTAGAGCAACAGAGGGTCCAAATGGAGGGGCCACAAGATTTTTTCATCCCTCCTCTACCTCGCATTACTGTTAGAAACACTAGACAATGTCTAGAGTATCAAGCTTTCTAGGCAGGGTAAGACAATTATGCCCGCACCTTTTGTGCATATGAAAGAGAGGATGAGGAAGATTACCATGTTCCTCAAGAGTAGTACACAATGTAGGAGTGATGTACCTCCATGTATGCCATGTATCAAGATCACCCATTGAGGCTGCAGCCTCAAGTTAATGCAGCTAACCTCGACAGAGGAAAGTAGCCCATAGAGGTCTCGGATCACCACGACCAAGGTAGACATATGGGAGAGGCATCTAGGCTTCCTAAACAAGATATGATGAAACAAAGTGACTTGGCATTTGCCAAACAGGCCTCCCACAAAGCACAAATCATGCAGCTTAGGCAAGATCAAGAACAGTTAGAGCATCTTTGTCGGTTTAACAAAGGGCACATTCAGCGTCAGATAGCTGAATTGCTTCATAACAATGTGCCTGCGAAGGTTCCAAACCCTCGCACACACAAAGTAGAAGTGTATGAGAGGCATAACCCTTTGGTACGAGAGAGGTCCATGCGACCTTATCAAGTATTGCCTCTGAGACCTCCTAGACCTGAGCGGGGGGCCTATCCCCAAAACAATGATGGGCATCCTCTGCGGGCACCTACCCATGTGCATAGGTCTCAGCCAGCCACTCCTTAGGAAGCTTATGAGGAATATGAACAAGAAGAAGAGAGGGCTGAAATGCTCTATCAAGGCAAAGGGGGTGCTATCCAACTACCTCTCAATAGGCCTCAAGCTCCCCGCAACCCACAACAGGAGCAAACTAAGGACGATGAAATTAAATCCTCTGATGCATATAAAGCATTGTTAGAGTGCTTAGAGTCTATGGAGATCAAGACTTTTGGGCCCCAAAAGCCCACTTTATGCCAACTTCATAGTCATCCTGTGCATCCGTCAGTGTCGACACCTCCATACCCGGAACACTTTAAGCTGCCCTAGTTGGCACTCTTTAGAGGGGAGGAGGACACCCAAGAGCATGTGACTAGGTTCCTGAGCTAGTGCTTTGGTATTCAGGATAATGATGCTTTTTTGTTAAGAACATTTATAACCACATTCGCAGGCCCTACCTCGGATTGGTTCACCCAATTACCAAAACATAGCATCAGTAATTTGGATCAGCTAGTGGATGCGTTCCTTGGATGCTTTGCCTTCAAAACTAAGAAAATGGTGTCATTGATTGACCTAGCTAGCCTCAAGTAGTATGAGGAAGAGACCATGGTGGCATACGGGAACCGGTGGAGGACGTTGCTTTCGAAGCTGCCTTACCTCCCTCCCATGTCATATCTGACCCAAATGTTCTCGAGAAGCTGTTTGAGATCAATCTCCATGCTATTGCAGTTGCAGCAATATGCCATTTTAGAGGAAGCTATGGTGCAAGCCAGAGTTATTGAGGAGATTAAGATATAGGATGGTGAGATTGCCAAACCTAAGAAGAAAGAATGGACAAAGAACACTAAACCAGGGACCACGCAACCAAAACCTACTACAGTTAATCAGATTTCCATCAATATCCCTAAGCCTGCACAAGCAACACAGCCTCAAAAGGCTAATTACCAGGCAGTGCCTCCCAAAAACTATGAGAGAGAAAACCAAAGGCAGGAGCAAAATTAGTAGCATTGCCCTAGGCGATAGTTTACTCCTTACACAGAGTCCAGGGATTCTTTGTTTGACCACTTGTCAGTGGCGAATTTGATCAACCTTCAAGAGATTCAAACTATAGATCCCAATGCACCGAAGCCTAAAGGGTATAGAGAAGACTTGTACTGTAGGTTCCACAGGCGTAAAGGACATGATCTTAACACATGCTAGAAGTTCAAAGGTTTGGTACAAGATCTCATTGACAACAAGACATTGGCGGTGGACAACCCCATAGCGCCAAACAACCAACATATGGGAGTATTCAGAGACCCCTTTCCTACCCATGAGGCACCGAAAAAACCCCTTGAAGTCAATGAGGTGCAACATAATTGCCCTATGAAAGGATATGTGGGGATGATAAGCATAGTGACTAGGAACAAGAAGTACCCAGGAGCTGCTCCCGCGGTAGCCACAAGAGAGGTTCCATCAACGTCACAAGCTCAACATCACCCTACGCAACTTCCCCCACCTAGACTAGTGGCCACGATTCAAACTAGACTTACCCAAAGTCTAAGGACCACATCAGCTAGGCTCTCCATATACAAGCTAATTCAATAATCAGTGCCCCATTGGGAGGCTTTAATGGAGATTTTAAAAGCAATCGAGTTGTAGCCCCACGAAGCGAGATGAGTTGAAAACAGTGACTATCAAACAATGCCATTGTAATTCGACAATAATAGCAGGACTCTCATTTATATAAAATTCATTTATCTTTGCTTTAATGTAAACCAACGACTGAAAACATAAACAAATTCCAATAATGAAGGCATTGATTCAGACATTAGAAAAGTTTATTTTTCAATTATTATTTTTCATTGCATCACTTTATTCATATTTCAAGTAATTTTGTTTAATTACCCAAATTAAAATAATATTGTTTATTGGTGCCTTTCACACAATTTAATGTTTTTTTAGTTTAAGTTTAGGTTTAATTCAACCATAGTTTATCTTTTCCAGATGTCTTTTAATTAAGTCTTTTACTGTCTGTTTTAAAATCATAATACTTCCCTTCTTAGTGGTTCACTATTTAAGCTAAATTCTAGAGCATTTTAAGGATAATCTATTAAAACAGTGTGAAACCATAAAGCAGAATCTAAGGTAAGTATTGTTTGATTTTATTAAAAAGTCTACTAGTAAAAATCATTAAGGACTCTTAAAATTTCTTTAAGATAAAATAATATCTTTCACTTTTAATAACCACAACAATTAAACTACGACATATACTAACAAGGACCTTTGAGCTTTTAATTTAAGCTACGTAAATAATCATGAAGATTATATAAATATTTTTGAGTCCTTAAATAGCATAATAGAAATAATTATTAGACTAAAATATTTTAAAGAAAGCTTATCGAATCTTATTTAACATAACAAAAATACGTCTCAACACATAGCAAAGAGCAAAGAGCAAAGAGCATGTAAATATTTTAAAGAAATCTTATCAAATATTATTTAACATAACAAAAATACGTCTCAAAACATAGCAAAGAACACATAAATATTTTTTTAAAAGAATAGACTCTAACATATACACTTATGGCTACGTTCTCTTTAATCTTCGCACTATTACCAGCAACTAATAACCAGGTCATTTTATACTTCAAATACTAGCCCTTAAATAAATGATAAATACACCTACTTTGATATCATAATGTTACCATATTGAACGTTTCAAGAATAAAGCTCGCGGTAGAGGAGATGCTGCTATGTTTTGACAGTGGCCTGATTTAATTAAAAATAGAGTCTCATATACATGTAATTATAATTACTTTGCTCTTAGAGAGAATATGGATGAGTAAGGACCTTATTTATCCAACCATGTTAAGTCATGGGGTGACTCATGTGAGATTGTGCCATCATACTTTAGCTACAAAGGTCCAAGTTGTCGAGTGTAAAGAGCAATGGTATGGGACGTCGCTCCAGGTGGAAAGTCAGATGGAAGTGAAGATATTCAAAATTCTACTCAGGTTGGGGAGGTGCCAACAAGTTGCATGACTAGAGAGCTACTCATGTTGTTGGAAGATCCAACGGTAGATGGTTATGGGTAGAATTACTGTCAACCAGAGAATGGTCTTGAATATCTAGTCCTTAAGCCATGCGATGGTGGACTCTAGTAAAACTTTAGAAGAGGGTCAAGGACTAGCATTGGCATTTTGATGTTGGTTCCAAAGCGGGTGAGTTGAGTACCCAAAATATTATGAATCTAGAAGCTTTGGACAAGGGAGATAGCGTACCCCTTTTAGGTGATTTGAGTCTTGAAATAAAAACCCTTCGCCGGATTCCAGTTGAACTCATGAGTGGAGTCTGAATCCTATTTGGTGACCTACAGGATGTGGTCGGTCCTGAGTACTTAAGGCACTAGCTGCAGTGGTGAAAAATATTGAAGTGTGAATTTAATATGCCTAAAATAACATCATGTTGGGTTTTTAAAAGCAAAGTGTTGATGTTTTAAGCAAAAAATTTAATATACATTGAGGGTTGGTAAAAATTTTCACCTTAAATACACTAATTTTTTTATATCAAAACATCATTTCTTTGCTTAATAACCCAACATTCTGTTAGTTCAGGCATATCTAAAACACACTTCAAGAATATTCACCCCTACAACTAGTGTCTTAAGTGCTCGGGACTAGCCACATCCCGCAAGTCACCATGTAGGATTCTGACTCCTCCATCGAGTCAATATGAAATCCGACGAAGGGTTGTCTTTTAGGGCCTATAACACCTAAAAGGAAAATGCTATCTCCCTTGTCCAAAGATATAAGTTTTGCAAACTTTATAGTATTTGACTCAATTTCTTGGAACCAATGTCGATATTCCAATGCTAGCCCTTGACCCTTTTCTAAGGTTTAGTTAGATACCACCATCGCACGGTTTAAGGACTAGGTATCCAAGACCTATCTCATGTTGATGGTAATGCTCCCCACAACCATCTACCACTGGATCTGCCAACAACATGAGTAGCTCTCTAAACATGCTTCTTGTTGGCACCTCCCCAACCTGAGAAAAATGTTGAAAACCCTCACTACTAATGGACATCCCACTTGGAGCGATGTCCCATACCGTCGCTCTTTAAAATCGATAGCCAAGACCCTATCCTTGAATAGCTGGAGTTGTAGTGGCGCAGTCACACATAAGTCACCTCGTGACTTAGTGTAGTTGGGTAGAGTAAGTCCTCACTCGACTAACTCAACATAGCAGCAAAGCATATTTAATAAGGTTTATTTATGATAAGAGGTCCTTTGAAGTGTTTAGATTCAAGGTAATAGGCTTTTCAGTTATGTCAATTAACTATCGAATTAGAATAATAATGGAACTTAATTTTTGCTTCAAATAATAAATAAATAAATAAACCTTTAACTTAATATAACATTTTTTTTCTTTTCTAGAAAGCAATTCCTAGCTTAGAATAATTTTAAAAAACTCAATACCTTTATACAAGGCTCTTTACATTACATTATAAACTAAAACATATAACATCATTTAAAATGAAAATCGTGTTTTATCCCATAGTTTCATTTTAAACACATGTCCCCAAAAGCAATTAGGCATTCTACTAAACATACATAACTTAGAAGTAACATAGAACATATACATAATCAAATTCTTTACTCATTGAAATGTGACGTGAATATCTCAGGCTATTGATTAACTAATCCCCTTCCAGGAAATAAGATTTCGACTGATATTTTAATAAAGTCTTAAAAACATTTAACTAATAAATAATTAATATTCTCTTATCCTAAACTTCCGAATAGCAAATTCACTCACTTTTTAATTTCTAATCTTAGAATAATAAAATATATGTATATATATATACTTTAAGTACTTTATATTATAGCGTCTCAAACTTAAAAATATTACATTTTAATAAGAGTTACTTACTATACTTCTAAAAACCTTTGAAAGTATAATTAAGAGTCGTATTCAATGAGAGTATCCATCAAATTTTATAAAATATATCTTATTTCCTCTAAATACTATATAACACATAACCTCTAGTTTTCCTTTCTTTCCTTCGGATTCACCAGTTGATATGTTTTTATTTTTCACTCTTCGAATGGTAATCGAAATGCTTAAACACATTCTTCTCTACATCTTTGGAAATATATCTTCACCTATTTATTTTAGAAAAAGAACATGCTTTGAAAACACAATGAAAGCAATGTTAATTTTTAATTTCCAATAAATGCCATACAATGTTCTGTCCGATTTTCTAATTTTATAACAAAGAAATCAAAATGTTTTCCAATATCTTATACTGATCAACATACATTGCCTCTAATAAAACTCGTAAATGAAGGCTTCGTTCCCATTATGTTTTCCAACTTCTAATTTGGCTCTAGTATATTTAAAAAATACATTTATTTTGTGCCTAACAGACACACCATTATAAAAATAGTAATATAGACCTTCTAAACTATTGATAACAGGGTACAAAAAATAGGAGTACAAGCTTCAAGTAATTAACACGGATTTCAAATTATAATTGATATTCGAAATACAATTTCAAGGCTCTTCTAAGCTCTGGTAGTCTAATACATGATATATATAGGCCTCCAGACTCAGGGAGCTATATATGTATTTTTTTAACTTTCCCTGGTAAAAGGGAAAATCGTCACTTCCACAAGAGCACGGCTTCCTTGCCTACACAGTGAATCACCAGAATGCACAACCTGACACAACCTGACACACTGGGTATCCACCCACCCGAAGACAGAGTATGGAAAGGCTTTTGTATGGGGAATTAGCTTGGCCCATCTAATTTCTATATGCAAACATTACTCACCCAATGTAGGAATTTACTCTAATTTAACGATTTAATGAAGAACAACACACAAAACTTAAATAAACATAGAGAAACAACCATATGTATATTTTAATTTGTACATTTACCCAGATTACTCCGTTGTTTTTTTTTAAATGTGTAATTCTCACCCGAACCCTTTCTAGGCACTTTATTTCAAATCTTAAACCATTTCTTAACTATTAGAATTCATTTTAAAACATTTAAATTTAAAGCTTTTAAATAAAAAATAGTCTATCAGGCAGCAAAACGATAAAATTCTGACCTCGTCTCTCCAATGAGATGAATCCTGACGTAGTCTATTGCCTCCAAGCATACTAGCTAAACCAACTAGAGAGAAGATGTTCTAGATTGATGATGATATATGTTTTTCCTAAAGTTCCATCTATTTATGGTTTTGCTTCAGCCGCAGGTAAATGATACCTCACAATTCACATTGCCATGTTTGCTTCTTAGCTATAGCCATGTGGGGCGTGTCCTCAACGCCCGCATGGAAACATAGTTATGAAATTTAATATTTTTATTTTATTTTCTCTACCACATACTATGGCTTTTTTCTTTTAATTATTTCTAATATTGTTTTGTATTTACTTTAGTTTCCTCAAATGACTAGGTGGTAGGAAAATATTCGTATTCTCTTATAGTTATTATAAATTTTCTAATATAAATATAGCTTATAGTTATTATAAATTTTCTAATATAAATATAGCCATGATATTTTGAATTTTCGCTATATCTTTATTCCCTTTTAAATTTTTCTTTCTTATTATTTAAATACTATATTTTTTATTATTATCTATATTTTATATATTTTATTTATCTTTTTATCATTATTATTATTTTTTAAAAATACTTTTATATTATTTATTAAATTCTTTGTCAATTTCTATATATATTTTAACTCTAATTATATATTTTAATTAGGCAATCAAACAAAAAATTATCAAGCAAACAATGCAACGACAATTTATGCTTCCCAATTTTGTTTCCCACTAGGGGTGGGTGTTCCCTTCGCTATAGCACGTGAACCTATACTTGCATTGCAAACAACTTGATGTAGAATCATTTTCTTCCAAGTAAAAATATTAGTAAGCAGTGGGGATGTGACATACTCTCCCTCTTAATATTAACACAGTCCCTATGTTAGCTTACAAAGAAAATAGAAGAATAAATGCGTAAATAGACATTTCAAAAATTAAATGGTCATAATCACTCCATTAGCATGGTAGATTTCATTATAGCATAACATTAAGCAAATTATATAGCAACCATGTTAAACATTCATAAATAGTTCCATTACATCATAAAGAAGTTCACTTTTTCAAAAATGTAATATTATCTTTCGATATCATGTTTCAAATAGATAAGGAAATTGGTTTTTCATGCTAGTGACATTTTCCCAAGTAGCATTCCTCTCGGAATACCGATCCCACTGTACTCGACATTGTTCCACAGTTATTTTCCTTAGCTGCTTGGTTCTAAAACCCAAAATTTTGATAGGTCACACCTCAATGAGCTGCGGGTCCGACATCTGCAAATGAGTGGTATCCAAAATGTGATATGGGTCAGCAACATATCTACGAAGAAGGGATATATGGAAGACACTATGGATTTTTGACAAATTGGCTAGCAGTGCAAGTTTATAAGCAACGAGACTGATTTTGGTAGTTATTTCAAATGGTCCGACAAACCTAGGACTTAGTTTGGTGGATTTGATAGAGCTCTTGGTAGGTTTGAATCTAAGGAAAACTTTATCTCCTATAGCAAATTCATGGGATGTTCTTTTCAGATCAGCATAATTTTTTTGTCGATCAATGGCTTCACACAATCTCTGGCGAATCTTCTTAAGTTGGTTATCCATTTGCTTTACAACATCAGGACCGATCATCTCTCGATCGTCCAAGTTAACCCATGTTAATGGCGTCTTGCACCTGCACCCATATAGAGCCTCAAATGGGGCCATGCCCAATGTGGTATGATAGCTATTATTGTAAGAAAATTCCACCAAGAAGAGATAATTTTCCCATTTGCTTTGGTGGTCTATGCAATACATATGCAACATATCCTCAAGCACTTGATTGACCCTCTCAACCTGTCCATCCATCTCTGGATGATATGTAGTGCTAATATTGAGCCTTGTTCCCCAAGCTTGGTGTAAAGCTTTCCAAAATTCTGAGGTAGATCGTGAATCTCTGTCATATATTATTACTTTAGGAAATCCATGTAGCCTTGCAATTTCCCGTGCAAATTTTAGATCAGGTATCCTTAGTATTGGTGCAGTGGTCAATTTTTCTTTGAGTGTTTTGAAAGCTTCTTCGCATTGATTTATCCACTTAAATGTTTTCCCCTTCCTTTGTAGATTAGTTATGGGGTATGCTACTCTGGAAAATCCTTTCACGAATCTCTGATAATAGTCGACCATTCCCATAAAACTTCTTACCTCATATACATTAGTTGGAGGTAGCCAGTCTATTATAGCTTCTATCTTCTTAGGATATACAACTATACCCTCGAATGAAATAATATTCCCCAAATACTGCACCTGAGGTGTATAAAATTCACACTTGGATAATTTCCCATATAACTAGTTTTTCTTGAGTATCTCTAGTACTATTCTCATGTGCTCATCATGCTCCTCTTTGTTTTAGGAATAAATCAGTATATTGTTTAAGAATATGAGCATGAATCGGTCTAACTGTTCTCGTAAAACACTATTCATTAAGTTCATAAAGGTTGTTGGTGCATTAGTTAGTCCAAATCATAAAATTGTGAACTCATAGTGCCCATACTTTATTCTAAAAGCAGTTTTGTAGGTATCCTCCTCATGGATTCTCAATTGGTGATATCCTGACCTAAGGTAAATTTTGGAAAATATAGTGGCTCCTCTGAGTTGATCAAACAAATAATCAATTCTTGGCAATGGATACTTATATTTGACCGTCATCTTATTGAGCATTCTATAATCAATGCATAGCCTCAAGGATCCATCCTTATTTTTGACAAATAGTACTAGTGCTCCCCAAGGAAACACACCGGGTTTAATATGATATTTTTCTAATAAATCTTGCAGTTGTGTTTTTAGTTCTTGCAGTTCAAGTGGTGTAATTTGATATGGTGTTCGGACTACTGGAGTCGCTCCTGGCACCAGTTTTTTAGAAAATTCAAACTTTCTTTTAGGTGGCAATCCGAGTAGATATTTAGGAAAAACATCTCTAAATTCTCCCAATATTGGATACTGTTGAAAAAATGCTGAACTTGAGTCTGTTTCTTCCTTTTTGTTCATTTTTATTACATACAACTTGCATCCCTTATTCCAGGCCCTTTTGGCTTGCATACTACTTATCATATGGGGCTCAAAGGATGTTCTACTACACTAAACATAGATTCGTTGATTAACGTTGTTAGTATAGTCCATCCATATCTCCTCAAAATTTAATATGGCTTTGTGAGCCTTAAGCCAGTCTATTCCTAAAATTATGTCAAACGCATGTAAGGGAGCCACGTATAAATGCTAGTTGATCTTTCCTTGGGTATTTCTATTTTTGTCTCAAATAGGCATTGGTTAGCTAAATAGGTTTGTCCCGAGACATACTCTACTTTCCACCCCTTTTCCATGATCCCAGGTCTCACAGGTATATCCCTCAAAACATTATTAGAAATGAAACTATCAATAGCACCACTATCAATTAAAATATTCACATCTCTTTTGCCTATTTTTCCTTTAATAAAAAATTGAGTGGTTTGACCCACAATATTAGGGTTACCTATGGCTACAAAGATTCTATGGGATGATTCTCTAGTGGTGTTTACATGAGCTCCACATACGAAACAAGCATTGGGACCATAATTCTTTTGTTTGTCATTTTATTTGCCTTGGTTCCCATTTTTGCCTTGCTCTCTGTAAGTAGTTTTCCTCTCCTAGAATTTCCTTTGATCCGACTGCCTCTTCTACCCCTGGTTTCTAATTCTATTTCTGTTGTCATTTATGCTTCAAACCTTGTCTCAATATTTGTGATTTTTATCTATACTGTGATTCTGCTTAGGATTCCTCTTTTTTCTTGAGCTATCTTTCTCTTGTTGATAGAAGGCTTTTACCTCCTTCTGACTTGATTCATAATATCGAGCAACATCATAAGCAATTGTTAGGGTATGGGATGTTTTACCTCCTATGGGATGACTAATTTTTGGGTGTAGATCCATGACAAACTTGTGTGCTTTAAATTTTTCTTTTCCATCAAATTTTGGGGCATACTTTTGTAACTACACAAATATTTGATAATAATCAACTACTGTCAGGTTACCATGATGCAAGTTTGTAAAATCTACATTTTTCTTAATAAAGAAATGCTCGGTAGGGAAATGAATTTTGAATTCTCTTACAAATTCCTCCCATGGTATATCTGCTGCCTCCTTTTTCATAGCTTTCTTATAAGTGGTCCACCAAGTTTTGGCAGGACCCTCCATATGAGCAATTGCCCATGTAGTTTTCCTCTCTAAACTAAGGGGTTGGATGGAAAAATGTCCTTCAGCCTCACTTATCCAATTTACGACGATCTATCCATCACCACATCCATCAAACTTAGAAATATCCAATTTCTTTAATTCTTTTTGTAGTTCTTTCCCTACAGTTCTTCTATTGGATCCCTCGGTTAACTAACTGACTTTGCTGTTTGTTTTCTTTTAGGTCAGGTTTTCAATAACCTTTTATTACTAAGTGATAAGTTCCTACTATTGGGTCATTTGTGCCTGTTGTTGTTCCATGTGCTCACTCATATGAGCCCTCTGGCTCTCCAACGAGCATCAGCTCTCGTTGGTTGTTGAGTTGGTCTTGCATGAGCTGGATCATACGAGCCATGCTTCCATCACTAGAGGTAGCTTTTGATGCTACAAAATCTTTATCCTTTCTAACCACATGTCGTGGTGTTTCAGCAGTTTGCACTCTTTTTGACTCCCTTATGTGTCTCCTAGGTCCTTTCCTTGGGACCTCTATGATTCCCTCTTATAGATTTAGGCTAGTACTCCATGAGGGACCTCTATAATTCACAAAATTTTGTTAGATTAGCTATGTTGGCTAGGGTTTCACAAACCTAGGATTATTGGAGAGATGAGGTAAAAATTTTGTCGCTTTCCTGCCTGATAGATTGTGTTTTATTTAAAATATTTAAATTTAAATGTTTTAAAATGAATTCTAATAGTTAAGGAATGGTTTAAGCTTTGAAATAAAGTGTCTGAGAAGGTTTCGGGTGAGAATGGATAAAAATTACTCATATTTACATGGTTACGCATTTAAAAAAAAAACATGATAAAATATGATATATATACTCTCATACATAGGGCCTCCAGACTCAGGGAGCTATATAATTTTTTTTACTTTGCCTAGTAAAAGGGAAAATCTTCACTTCCACAAGAACGCGACTTCCTTGCCTACACAGGGAATCGCCAGAATACACAACCTGAAATGTCAGGTATCCACCCACCCGGAGATAGAATATGGAAATTATTTTGTATGGGGAATCAACTTGGCCCATGTAATTTATATATGCAAACATTACTCACCCAATGCAGGAATTTACTCTAATTTAACGATTTAACGAAGAACAACACACAAAACTGAAATAAACACAGAGAAACAACCATATGTATATTTTAATTTGTACATTTACCTAGATTACTCAGTTATTTTTTTTAAATGCGTAACCATGTAAATATGAGTAATTTTTATCCATTCTCACTCGAAACCTTCCCAGGCACTTTATTTCAAAGATTAAACCATTCCTTAACTATTAGAATTCATTTTTAAAAATTTAAATTTAAATCTGTTAAATAAAACACAATCTATCAGACAAGAAAATTACAAAATTCTGACCTCGTCTCTCCAATGAGCCTAAGTTTGCGAAAACCTGGCCAACATAGCTAATCTAAAAAAAAATTGTGATGTCAGTTATGGCAGGTACCTCACGGAGTACTAGCCTAAATATGCAAGAGGGAATTGTAGAGGTCACGAGGAAAGGATCTAGGAGACTCATAAGGGAGTCGAAAAGAGTGTAAACTACTAAAACACCATGACATGTGGTTAGAAAGGATAAAGAGCCTGTAGTAGCAAAAGCTATCTCCAGTGATGGAAGCATGGATCGTATGATCCATCTCATGCGAGACCAACTCAACCAAAAATGAGAGCTGATGGAGAGCTAGAGGGCTCAGATGAGTGAACACATGGAACAACAATGGGCACACATGGCCCAACAGCAGGAAATTATCACTTAGAAACATAAGGTTATTGAAAACCTGACCCAAAAGAAAACAAACAACAAAGTTAGTCAGTTATCCGAGGGATCCACCAGAAGAACTGTAGGGGAAGAATTGCAAAAAGAATTAAAGAAATTGGATATTTCTAAGTTTTATGGATGTGGTGATGGAGAGATCATCGTAAATTGGCTAAGTGAGGTTGAAGGATGTTTTTCCATCCACCCCTTAGTTTAGAGGGGAAAAATACATGGGCAGTTGCTCATCTGGAGGGTTTTGCCAAAACTTGGTGGACCACTTATAAGAAAGCTACAGAAAAGGAGGCAACATATATACCATGGGATGAATTTGTAAGAGAATTCAAAATTCATTTCCTTACCGAGTAGTTCTTTATTGAGAAACATGCAAAGTTTACAAACTTGTGTCAGGGTAACATGACAGTAATCGATTATTATCAAACATTTGTGCAGTTACAAAAGTATGCCCCAGAATTTGATGGACAAAAAAAATTTAAAGCACATAAGTTTGTCATGGGTTTGCACCCAAAACTTAGTCAGCCCGTAGGAGGGAAAACACCCTAGACCCTAAAAAATGCTTATGATGTTGCTCGATATTATGAATCAAGTTAGAAGGAGGTAAAATCCTTCTATCAACAAGAGAAAGATAACTCAAGAAAAAGGAGGAATCCTGAGCAGAATCACGATATAGGTCAAAACCAAAAATATGGAGACAAGGGTCGAAGCAGAAATGAAAATAGAAATAGAAGCAAAAACCAAGGGTACAAGGGACAGTCGGATCAAAGGAAATTCCAAGAGAGGAAAACTACTTATAGAGAACAAGTCAAAAATGGGAACCAAGGCAAAGAAAATGAAAAAAAAAAGAATGATGGTCCCAATGCTTGTTTCATTTGTGGAGCTCAGGACCACTTTGCTAGGCAGTTCCCAAAAAGAGCATATCGTGGAAAACCCATTGGAGAATCATCCCATAGAATTTTTGTAGCCACAGGTAACCCTAATCTTGGGCAAACACTCCATTTCTGATTAAAGGAAGAATAGGCAAAAGATATGTGAATATTTTAATTGATAGTGGTGCTAATGATAGTTTCATTTCTAATAATGTTTTGAGGGATATACCTGTGAGACCTAGGATCATGGAAAAGGGGTGGAAAGTAGAGTATGGCTCGGGACAAACCTATTTAGTTAAACAATGCCTATTTGAGACAAAAATAGAAATACCCCAAAGAAAGATCAAATGGAATTTATACATAGCTCCCTTACATGCATTTGACATAATTTTAGGAATAGATTGGCTTAAGGCTCACAAAGCCATATTAAATTTTGAGGAGATATGGATGGACTATACTAACAACGCTAACCAATGAATCCACGTTAAGTGTATTAGAACATCCTTTGAGCCCCATATGATAAGTAGTATGCAAGCCAAAAGGGCCTGGAAGAAGGGATGTAGGTTGTATGCAATAAAAATGAACAAAAAGGAAGAAATGAAATCAAGTTCAACATTGTTTCAATAGTAACCAGTATTGGGAGAATTTAGAGACGTTTTTCCTTAAGATATATACATTTATTATAAAATGCTCAATAAGATGATGACCAAAAATAAGTATCCATTGCCAATAATTGATGATTTGTTTGATCAACTTAGAGGAGCCACTATCTTTTCCAAAATTGACCTTAGGTCAAGATATCACCAATTGATAATCCGGGAGGAGGATACCTACAAAACTAATTTTAGAACAAGGTATGGGCACTATGAGTTCATAGTTTTACCACTTGGACTAACTAATGCACCTAAAGCCTTTATGAACTTAATGAATAGTGTTTTACGAGAACAGTTAGACCGATTCGTGCTCATATTCTTAGACAATATATTGATTATTTATCGAAACAAAGAGGATCATGATGAGCACATTAGAATAGTACTAGAGATACTCAGGAAAAACTAGTTATATGGGAAATTATCCAAGTGTGAATTTTATACACCTCAGGTGCAGTATTTGGGGCATATTGTTTCAACCGAGGATATAGTTATAGATCCTAAGAAGATAGAAGCTATAATAGACTGGCCAAATCCAACTAATGTATCTGAGGTAAGAAGTTTTATGGGAATGACCGGCTATTATCGAAGATTTGTGAAAGGATTTTCCATAGTAGCATACCCCATAACTAATATGCAAAGGAAGGGAAAAAAATTTAAGTGGACAAATCAATGCGAAGAAGCTTTCAGAACACTCAAAGAAAAATTGACCATTGCACCAATACTAAGGATACATGATCTGAATAAACCATTTATAGTATGCACTGATGCATCAATGGAAGGATTAGGAGGTATATTGTTGCAAGAAGAAGTTGTAGTGGCTTATGAGTCCAGAAAACTCAAGAAGCATGAAATAAATTATGCCACTCATGACTTAGAACTGGCAGCTATGGTTCATGCTCTCAAAATTTGGAGACATTATTTGTTAGGGAAACCTTTTGAACTAAAAACTGATCACCAAAGCCTAAGATACATATTTACACAACCAATGTTGAATGCTCGGGAGCAAAGATGGATGGAGTTCCTGGCTGAATATGACTTTGGTATAGAGTATATCAAGGAAAAAGAGAATAAACTGGTAGATGCTCTTAGCAGGAGAAAACACATAACTGCTATCACAAGGTGTTAGTATAAAATAAAGAATCAGATTGTAGAGCTACAAATGACTGATGAGTTTTGCAAATCCTACCGTAATAAATTTTAACAAGGAATTAATCGGCATGGGGATTATGGAATTAAGGAATATTTGGTATACTTTCGGAATAGAGTCATAGTACCCAATTTGCAAGAGGCTCATTATGCACCATATTCTGCACATCTAGGAGTAGTCAATATGAGAGAAAATTTGAAAAAAGACTATTTCTGTCTTGGAATGAAAAGGGATATAGTTCAATATGTTGCAAAATGCTTCGAGTGCCAAAACGTTAAGGTAGAACATTAGCATCCTGGAGGGAAATTACATTTGTTTGAAGTTCTAAGATTTAAATGGTTGGTGCTTTCAGTGGCGTAAAAGGTTTAAAATGATTGTGGCATGGTGGTTATAGGGGCGGACTGCGTGAAGATTTGTGTGGCGGCTTCTAGGGCGGACAACATAGAATACTATGGCGGCCATAAAATCTGGACAGCCTGCCCGGATTCGTGGCGGCTACCGATTCCACCATGTAAATTCAAAAAAAAAAAATTAAAAATTAAATGGCAATTCATATCCATGGATTTCATTGTGGGACTTCCAAAAACCCATTTTCAGCATGATGTAATATTTGTGGTAGTGGACAATCTAACCAAAGTGGCACACTTTATACTCGGTAGTGTTCATGATGATGCTTTAGCTATTCTCAAAAATTCGAACGGGAAATTGTAAGGCTACATGGATTTTTGGAAGTAATAATATCTTATAGAGATTCATGATTTACCTTAGAATTTTGGCAAGCTTTGCACCGAGCCTAGGGAACAAGGCTCAATATTAGCACTGCATATCATCCAGAGATGGATGGGCAGACTGAGAGGGTAAATCAAGTGCTTTAGGATATGTTGTGTATGTATTGCATGGACAACCAAAGAAAATGGGAATATTATCTCTTCCTAGTGGAATTTTCTTACAATAATAGCTATCATACCATGTAGGGCATGGCCCCATTTGAAGCTCTATATGGGCGTAGGTGTAAGACACCATTAACATGGGATAACCTAGACGATCGAGAGATGATTGGTATTGATGTTGTAAAGCAAATGGAAAACCAACTTAAAGAGATTTTCCAGCGATTGTGTGAAGTCGCTGATTGACAGAAAAGCTATGCTGATCTGAAAAGAACACCCCATGAATTTGTTGTAGAAGATAAAGTTTTCCTTAGAGTCAAACCTACCAAGAGCTCTATCAAATCCACCAAACTAAGTCCTAGGTTTGTCGGACCATTTGAAATAACTACCAAAATTAGTCTTATTGCTTATAAACTTGCATTGCTGGCCAATTTATCAAAAATCCACAATGTCTTCCATATATCCCTTCTCCATAGATATGTTGTCGACCCATATCACATTTTGGATACCACTCATTTGAATATGTTAGAACCGCATCTCATTGAGGTGTGACCTATCAAATTTTTGGGTTTTAGAACCAAGAAGCTAAGGAAAATAAGTGTCGAACAATGTCGAGTACAGTGGGATCAATATTCCGATAGGAATGCTACTTGGGAAAATGTCACTAGCATGAAAAACCAGTTTCCTTATTTATTTTACATTTTTGAAAAAGTGAACTTCTTTATGATGTAATGGAACTATTAATACATATTTAACATGGTTGCTATATAATTTGCTTAATGTTATGCTATAATTAAATCTACTATGCTAATGGAGTGATTATGACCATTTAATTTTTGAAATGTCTATTTACGCATTTATTCTTTTATTTTCTTTGTAAGCTAATAGAGGGACTATATTAATCCTAAGAGGGGGAGTATGTCACATCCCCACTGCTTACTAATATTTTTACTTGGAATAAAATGATTCTATGTCAAGTTTTTTGCGATGTAGGTACAGGTCCACATGCTATAGCAGAAGGGAACACCCACCCCTGGCGAAACCAGAATTGGGAAGCGTCAGGTGAGTGGGATATGATGTCGTGTTTCATTCACCTTGGCCTGAGGGTACATGGAATCCCTCCAGAGGACTTGCATAAAGATCATCCTGCTTGTCAATGCATCATTGCATTTGTAGTTTTGCATATTGCATAAAGTCCCGTTGCATTGTTTGCCTGATAATTGTTTGTTTGATTGATATAATCAAAGTTAAACTATATATAGAAATTGGGAAGAAATTTAATATAATAATATAATAATATTTAAAAATAATAATAATAATGATAAAAAGATAATTAAAATATATAAAATATAGATAATAATAAAAAAATATAGTATTAAAATAATAAGAAAGAAAAATTTAAAAGGGAATAAAGGCATAGCGAAAATTCAAAATACCATGGCAATATTTATATTAGAAAATTTATAATAACTATAAGATAATACAAATCTTTTCCTACCACCTAGTCATTTGAGGAAACTAAAGTAAATACAAAACAATATTAGAAATAATTAAAAGAAAAATGCCATATAGTATATAGTAGAGAAAATAAAATAAAAATATTAAATTACATTATTATGTTGCCATGCGGGCGTTGAGAACACGCCCCACATGGCTATAGCTAAGAAGCAAACATGGCAATATGAATTGTGAGGTGTCGTTTACCCACGGTTGAAGCAAAACCATAAATAGATGGAACTTTAAGAAAAATAGATATCATCATCAATTTGGAATGACTTCTCCATGGTTGGTTCAGATAGTATGCTTGGAGGCAATAGACTACGTCAGGCTTCGGCTCATTGGAGAGACGAGTTCAAAATGTTGCCATTTTGCTGCCTGATAGACTGTGTTTTATTTAAAAGCTTTAAATTTAAATGTTTTAAAATGAATTCTAATAGTTAAGGAATGGTTTAAGCTTTGAAATAAAGTGCCTGGGAAGGTTTCGGGTGAGAATGGATAAAAATTACTCATATTTACATGGTTACGTAATTTAAAAAATAACAGCTGAGTAATCTAGGTAAATGTACAAATTAAAATATACATATGGTTGTTTCTCTGTGTTTATTTCAGTTCTGTGTGTTGTTCTTTGTTAAATCGTTAAATTAGAGTAAATTCCTGCATTGGGTGAGTAATGTTTGAAATTACATAGGCCAAGATGATTCCCCATACAAAAGCCTTTCCATACTCTGTCTCCGGGTGGGTGGATACCCGACGTGTCAGGTTGTGCATTATGGTGATTCACTATGTAGGCAAGGAAGCCACACTCTTGTGGAAGTGACGGTTTTTCCTTTTACCAGGAAAAGTAAAAAAATAAAAATATAGCTCCCTGAGTCTAGAGGATCTGCATCCGAGAGTATATATATCATGTAAAATTTTATCCAGAGCTTAGAAGAGCCTTGAAATTATATTTTGAATATCAATTATAAATTCTAAATCCATCTTAATTACTTGAAGCTTGTACTCCTATTTTTTTGTACCCTGTTATCAACAATTTAGCAAGTCTATCTTACTATTTTTAGAATGGCATGTCTGTTAGGCACAAAATAAATGTGTCTTTTAAATATACTAGAGCCAAATTAGAAGTTGGAAAACATAATGGGAAGGAAGCCTTCGTTTACGAGTTTTATTAGAGGCAATGTTTGTTGATCAATATAAGATATTGGATAACGTTTTGATTTCTCTATTATAAAATTAGAAAATTGGACAGAACATTGTATGGCATTTATTGGAAATTAAAAATTAACATTGCTTTCATTGTGTTTTCAAAGCATGTTCTTTTCCTAAAAAAAATAGGTGAAGATACGTTTCCAGAGACGTAGGGAAGAATGTGTTTAAGCATTCTGATTACCATTTGAAGGAGTGAAAAATAAAAATGTATCAACTGGTGAATCCGAAGGAAAGAAAGGAAAACTAGAGGTTTTGTGTTATATAGTAATTAGAGGAAATAAGATTTATTTTATAAAATTTTATGGATACTCTCATTGAATAAGACTCTTAAATTAATCTTTCCATATTTAGAGAATAGAATAGCTTCATGTGAAGTCTTAATTTTACTTTCAAAGGTTTTTAGAAGAATAGGAAGTAACTCTTATTAAAATGTAATATTTTTAAATTTGAGACGCTATAATCTAAAGTAGTTAAAGTATGGCATTTTTCTTAATTATAATTGTAGCTTGGTTTAAATAAAATCTTATAGGCATAAGATTATAGAGGTTTGGAAGATTTAAAACAATGTATTATTTTTATTATTTACTTTGGATGGTTTTAGAGAATATTTTTAAAGAAATGATATTATAGTTTACATAACACAAACTATCAACTATCAAGTAGATTACGACATAGTTATAGCTCAAACAGCCAAATAAACATAAAAAAATATATATAGATTTTCTTATTCTAAAATTAGAAATTAAAAAGTGAGTGAATTTGCTATTCGAAAGTTTAGGATAAGATAATATTCATTATTTATTAGTTAAATGTTTTGAAGACTTTATTAAAATATCAATAGGAATCTTATTTCCTAGAAGGGGATTAGTTAATCAATATCATGAGATATTCACGTTTCAATGAGGAAAGGAGGATTTGATTATGTATATGTTCTATATTACTTCTAAGTTATGTATGTTTAGTAGAATGCCTAATTGCTTTTGGGACATGTGCTTAAAAGGAAACTATGGGATAAAACACAATTTTCATTTTAATGATGCTATATTTTTTAGTTTATAATGTAGTGTAAAGAGCCATGTATAAAGGTATTGAGTTTTTTTAAATTATTCTAAGCTAGGAATTGCTTTCTGGAAAAGAAAAACAAAATATATTAATTTATTATTTAAAGCAAAAATTAAGTTCCATTATTATTCTAATTCGATAGTTAATTGACATAACTAAAAACCCTATTACCTTGAATCTAAACACTTCAAAGGACCTCTTATCAAAATAAACCTTATTAAATATACTTTGTTGTTGTTTTGAGTAAGTCAAGTGAGAACGTACTCTACCCAACCACACTAAGTCACGAGGTGACTTATGTTTGACTATGCCACTACAACTACAGTTGTTCAATGATGGGGTCTTGGATGTCAAGTGTAAAGAGCTACTCATTGGGGAGGTGGAATGTCCGTTTGAAGTGAAGGTTTTCAAATTTCCACTCAGGTTGGGGAGGTGCCAACAAGAAGCATGTTTAGAGAGCTACTCATGCTGTTGGCAGATCCATCGATAGATGGTTATGGGTAACATTACCATCAACCTGAGATAGGTCTTGGATACCTAGTCCTTAAACCATGCGATGGTGGGCTCTAGTCAAACCTTAGCAGAGGGTCAAGGGCTAGCACTGACATATCAACCCTGGTTCCAAGAAATTGAGTCGAGGACTCTAAAGTTTGCAAAACTTACAACCTTGGACAAGGGAGTTAGCATTTTCCTTTGTTTGTGAAACTTACAACCTTGGACAAGGGAGATAGCATTTTCCTTTCAAGTGTTATGGGCCCTAAAAGGAAAACCCTTCATCGGATTTCATACTGACTCGAAGGAGGAGTTAGAATCTTGCATGGCGACTTGTGAGATGTGGCCAGTCCCAAGCACCTTATTAATATTTCATTATTGATCCTATGCAAGTTAAAAACCACAATCATTATATATCTTCTCATGAAAAGATAACATAATTATAAACTTAATAGCTACTAAATATTTAACATAACTCATATACTCAAACATAGGTCAATACTCCTTAATATATAATTAATTTATGTTTTCTATATATAGCAATGACGACGTAGTCTGCAAATATCAGTTTCCAACATAGAAAATGCATTGCAATTCAACAATAATAGCAGGCCTCTCATTTATATAAAATTCATTTATCTTTGCTTTAATGTAAACCAACGACTAAAAATGTAGACAAATTCCAATAATGAAGGCATTGATTCAGACATTAGAAAAGTTTATTTTTCAATTATTTTTTTCAGTGCATCACTTTATTCATATTTCAAGTAATTTTGTTTAATTATCCAAATTAAAATAATATTGTTTATTGGTGTCTTTCACACAATTTAATTATGAAGTCTCTTTTCAATGTTATATCCAAGTTCGATGAATTTTTCAACACCGAATGAAGAGAAATTCAATCATCAAAGTTCTATTAAACATGCCTTCTAAGTTATGCTTAATACTTGGTATGAGGTTTTATTGCCTATAAAAATTAAATTTGTTCTAAAATTTGGTAGACATAACGAAGAATGGTCATAGTTTAAACTTTTTTTATATTCATCTTATTCAACATCTCACACAATAAAGAAAAGGTCTTTAAAAACAACAATATTTTGCTCATCAAAGGGTCGGTAATATAGTTGCTAGCCACAAATCACAATTTTTCATTAAAGGCTATCTTTATTTCATGGAAACACTCAAAATCAAATAAGATGAAGGTTCTATCAACTCTTAATAGAACAAAACATTAACTAATCTTGATTCAACTAGAATATGGTTTCAAAAAATAAATAAAACTCGCACACATTTCTATATTAATTTTTTTCCAAAGTTATTTGACACAACTAAAAAAAGAGTCATATGGTTGGATAATGGTGCATTGGGTATAATATAATTATCTGGCAACTTGGTTCAAATTCTTGCATGGCATCAAGAGGATACTATTGAGGAGAAGTTTTAATGTTTTTCAAAATTTTAATAAAAAAATTATAATTTATATCCACTACCAACTAAAACCTTGGAAACAAAAAGAAATCAAATTTAATTATATAAACACTGTCTAATAATTTTCATATAACATTTAGCGATTGATAGCATCAAAAGTTTTTAGCGATTGGTAGCATCAAAAGTTTTTAGAAGTATTTAATAATTCTATAATTTATCTCATCACAAACTTGCAGAAAACACCCAATGATTTATCTAGCTAACCACTACAAAGGTGTAGGCATTATTTTAAAAACAATCTAAGGAGGTCAAATCTATCATTTTAGAACCCTAAAAAAGTTAAAACATTGTCTAGAGCATGCAATATTAATATTTAACATGTCCACCTATTATTCTTACTTACCAAGATGGTTTAGGTTTTAAAATTGCACTAACAGTGGTTAATTGACCAAAATCAAAGAATCCTTATGCTAACACAAATAGTTGGGTTAAGAGAAAATGTTTTACAACCTAGTGAATGAGTTTTCATAGAGCATATGCTATTTTTCATATTACTAATGCAGTTTTGGAAATAAGAACATATCCTGTGGAGAAAATTAAAACCTTGAAAGAGGTATTTTAAGGTTAGTTATGCTTTGTTAACTTAAACAACGTTGTTCAAAACCACCAAACATAAAGTAGAATTTCCTATCAATTGTAGTTGGATTCAAAGCAACTCTTAGTATTCATTTGTTAGAATTAAATATAAAGAAATATCATTAATAACCTTCTTCCATTTGCCAACAAAAAGGAATGTATCACACTAATAAAGCTTTCCATCCGTTTATTGGAGTATGTACTAAATTCTAACACCATTAATACACACACACACACACATTTATATAATATTTTCAACTTCACTGCAAACTATTCAGCTTGGGTCAAGCTAAACAATATATTACAAATATTTTACACATGAAGGGAATAAGGCGTTCGTTGATGCTTGCATATCACATCAATATAAATCAGTACTCTTAGAGCATACGAGTGTTGGTTTGGGGCCAGGGATGGTTGAACGTAAGCAACACTCCTTTTGGATTGCTCCAAGGCATAGCACCAAATTTATACGATGCCACAAGCTAATGATACCAGACCAAGTGACGAAGGAAAAGATGTTTCAGCAATGGGGAATCTAGAGCAACCAACTACGAATGGATGCACACTAGCCTATGATTGAAAATAATAAATAATGCATACTCTACAATTAAATTTATGCTTCAATATCCGAAATCATGTATTCTACTTTTCTTTAAAAAAACAATACAAATCTCTTTATTGTTAGAATTTCACAATAATAGACATGCAAAGAATTACACAAAATATAAAGATAAGAGTGGAACTGATTGATTTATTCCAAGGATCAACTTTGTATAAATAGCAAAGTTGATCCTTGAGAGCCGTTGGATTACAAAAACTCATCAAACCTTATGAAGACACCATTGAGAGTTCTCCTGACACATGGAGGAGTGGAGACTCAAGTGTGTCAATCCTAGTGGAACTTAGAGAATATTCTCTTATTATAACACCCCCCTTAAGTGATAATAAGAGAGATTTATAAAAATGAGTCCCAACAACAAGGCCTGATGAGGTACTCATATACAATGATTTATTTTTGAAGAGATGGTAAAAACCCAATGTGAAAAAACTATCAATCAAAAGGAAGTAAGAGGCTTGTCTTTGTATGGTGAAGATTGTCCTATTAATACAATAAGAAAGATGAGTCTTGGTAGCATGGCCTGAGGAGGTACTCATTTATAGTTGGTGAAAAAACCCCTATGGGGAAAAACCAACTATGAGAAGAAGAGAGGCTTGTCTTCATATGGCGAATATTTTCCTCTTTATACAAAAAAGAATGATGAGTCCTGACAACTTGGCCTGATTAGGTACTCATTTACATTTTATAGTTGGTGAAAAAACCCTTGTGGGGAAAAACCAACTATGAGAAGAAGAGAGGCTTGTCTTCATATGGAAAATATTGTCCTCTTTATACAAAAACAAAGATGAGTCCCAACAACTTGGCCTGATTAGGTACTCATATACAACATATAGTTGGTGAAAAAACCCCTATGGGTAAAAACCAACTATGAAAAGAAGGGAGGCTAGTCTTCTTATGGAAAATATTGTCCTCATAAAACCAATCAATGCAGTTGTATTACTCCAAGCTTATCTTGCAACTAAAGATAACACGAAGAAGGAAATGACTTGGTGAAGATATTTGCAATTTGATTCTCAGTTGGAATATATTCCAATTATATATCCCCATTCTGAATATGTTGTCATACGAAGTGCATGCGTATCTCAATGTGCTTGGTGCACTGATGCTCAATTGGATTGCGTGCAATATGAATTGTGCTCTGATTTTCACACCAAAGAGTTATAGGCTTTTCATGGGTGAAACAAAATTCTCTCAAAATTTGACTAAGCCAAAGAGCTTCCTAAATAGCTAAAACTACTACCCTGTATTCTACCTCTATAGAAGATAAGGCTACTGCTTGTTGTTTCTTGCATAACCAGGATATTGGTGAAGAACCAAGGAAAAATACATATCCTGAGGTTGAACATCTATCTTCTATTGAACCTACCCAATTTGAATCTGTATAGCCAATGATGTCCATGGAATTTCCCTTATAGAAGAGGCGAAAGTGTGTAGTGCCTTGCAAGTAACGGAGGATTATTTTTGCTACTTGCCAATGATTAAAATGAGGTTGATGAGAGAATCTGGATATGAGGCCAACAACATATGAGATATCTGGGTGAGTATGATTAAGATATAACAAACTTCCTACAAGTTGACGGTATAGAGTTGCATCACATAGAGGGGATGAGCAGGAAGTACTAAGATTAATTCCATATTAGAAGGTGGTAGGAGAAGGTTTGCAATCTATCATTTTAAATATTTAAAGAAGATATAGAGTGTACTTTTGTTGACACAATGAAATTCTTGCATCTGTTTGACTTATTTGGATCCCAAGGAAGTAATGAGCTTTACCTAGATCAACCATTTCAAAATTTTCAGAGAGGGAATATTTTATAGTTTGAATGTGAGTCAAGTTACTACCAGTGAGAAGATCATCAATATATAGAACAAGAATGGTGATTTTGCCTTCATTTCTCCAAATGTATACTGTGTTATCAGACTCACAATGAGAAAAACTTACAAAAATAAGGAAGGAGTCCATATTTTCATACCAAGCTCTAGGGTCTTGTTTGAGGCCATAGAGAGACCTTTTTAGCCTACAAACAAGAGAGGAGTCTTGAGTGAAACCAGCAGGTTGTTCCATAAATATTTCTTCTTTTAAATCCCCATGTAAGAAAGCACTTTTTACATCCATTTGATAGACAGGCCACTTATGGGAAGCAACCAGAGCAAAAACCAGTCTAATAGAATCCATTTTAGCAACTAGAGCAAAGGTTTTTGCATAATAAATACCTTCAATTTGAGAAAAACCTTTGGCTACTAGACGAGCTTTGTGTTTGTCTATTTCTCCATTAGAGCCATATTTAGTTTTGAGGATCCATTTACAATGAACTAACTTCCTTCCTTTAGAAAAGGGAACTAAATCCCAAGTTTTATTTTTGATTAAGGAAGATAATTCGTTCTCCATTGCATCATCCCATTATTTAATACCTGAGGCTTCTTTGAAGGATTGAAGATTAGAGGAAATAGACTGATAGACAAGACCAGTGCCTATGGGGTTGGATGATCTAGTTGATGGAAGATTTTGGATGTAAGGAGTAGCTTCTTTAACAACGGTGCGGGCCCATTTTGGCATAGTGGAAGGAGTGAAAGGATTTGAAATACATTGAGTTGGAGTTACAAGTTCCTCATCTTGATTATCAATTACCAAGTTAACTTCAAGAGTTGGCTCTTCATAATATTGAGGTTCTACTATAGGAGAAGGCTCAATGGAGGAAAAGGGTGTTTGAGGATATTTTTGAGGGAATGTTTCATCAAATTGGACATTCCTATGAAAGAAGACCTCATGAGTTGAGGGATAAAGAAGCATGTAGGCTTTCAATTCTTCACAATAACCAACAAATATGAGCTTTATTTTCTTATCTCGAGCCTTCCTTTTCTTCTTTGGGATGTGATCCCAAGAAGTACACCCAAAAATATTGAAGTAGGAAACATCTAGTTTTGAGCCAGACCATGCTTCTTCGGGAGTTAAATGGTTAAGAGCTTTATGAGGTGTGCGATTTTGAATATAATTGGCACAGTTAATAGCTTCTGCCCAAAAAAAACTTTTGGAATATCTCTTGAATGGAGCATACAATTTGTCATTTCTTTTAATGTCTGGTTTTTCCTTTCTGCAATGCCATTTTGTTAAGTATTATGGGAGACAAAATTTTCATGAATGATACCATGACTTGATAGAAATATGGAGATATCACAACTGCAATATTCCTCCCCATTATCTGTGTGAATCTTCTTGATTTTTCAAGATGCCTGATTTTCAACTAAGGCTTTAAAAACTTTAAAGTGGAATAGAACATCACTTTTATATTTTAGGAAGTAGACCTAGGATCTTGCATACTTTGCTCCTTTAAAAGAAGGTTCTGGAAAGGACATTAAGTCACTATGGATTAAATCTAAAGGGGATGAGGCTTTTAGAGAACTACTTGGGTGGAAAGGATCTTGATGTTGCTTTCCAAGAGCAGGACAAACTTCATCAATATAAGATACTTGGGGTAAAATTGTTACCATATCACGGGTGCTCAAATACTTTAGGTAGTTGAAACTAAGATGACCAAACTTTTCATGCCAAATTTGGCTTTCAATATCTCCATGAGACACAAAATAGGAGGCTCCTTATGGATTTTGGAAACCTTTGAAGTGAAATAGGTGAGAGTTATGATCAATATTTCCTTTTGCTATAAGATAATGGGGATCTTGAAAGTCTCTTATCTCAACTCCTATTGGAGAGAAGAGAATAGTTTTCTCCTTTCCAAAAGTACAAATCTGATAGACAGAGAGAAGATTTGTGGCAATGTTTGGAACATAGAGAACATTATTTATAGAGCCACCATCAATGGTTGTCCCCTTTTTCTTTGACAAGGATAAAGGAAAAGTCACCCACTTCTATGCTACAAGTAGATCTAGAGGAGATAAAAGAAAAGGACTTATATGAAGCGGTCATGTGATGAGTAGCTCTAGAATCAAGGACCTAGTAATTAGAGGAAGAATTGGAGGTTTTTCCTTGAACATTAAGGGCTTTTCATATTTGCTTTTTATTGTCTATATTTTGATCCTTCATAGTTGCCTCTAGTTGTTGTAATATTTTCTAGCATTTTTTTGTAGAGTGACCATTATTTTTGTAGTGAGTACAGGTTATGGGGGTCTTTTCCTTGTTTTTGATTTTTTCTTTAGAAGAGGTGGAGGCTACTAAGGATTTTGAGGAAGAGGAATAAGAAGAGATTTCATATCTAGCAAGTTTTGTTTCTTCGCTAGTTAATCTATCAGAAAAATCTTCTAAAGAAGGCATTTTAAAGGTTGCACCAAGAGCATATTTAGTAGATATTAAGGTGGTAGCAAAATTTTGAAAAACAACATTTAGCTTAGAAAGGATTAGATAAATGCATTCTTCTTTAGTCTTAGTCTTCCTACTACCTTTGTATTGAGTGAGGACTTCTATGAACTTGGTGAGGAAGTCAAAAATACTAATAAAATCTTCAGGAGACAAAGATGTTAGTTTTGCTTCTAGTTGCATTGATCTCATCTAATCTACTTGCCCAAACAAGGTCTTTAGTTTCTCCCAACTTTCATGAGGATTTTTTCAATCTGTAATGTTAAACCATAAACTTTCATGAACATTAGAGCTAATAATACCCATTTTTTTGTGCATCTTTCCTTTATGAACAAAAATTTCATATTCTTTCTCAAATTCTAGTTGCTTTTATTCTAGCAAATGAGTAAGACCTTTTTGAGAGATAAGATTTAAAATATTAGGTTTCCAAGTGTGAAAGTTATGAGGGGTGAGAGGTTCAATTGAATTCATCATTTTAACACAAATTAAAAGTTGAAGTTTTAATTAACCAATATATCCCCCCTTAGAACTTCAATTTTTTTATTAATGCAAATATTATAAGGGAAAAAATGAAGCTCTTCAATATTTAAAACTCAATATACCCACCATAAAAAGAGGGAAAATATAAGTATAATGAGGTTTGTAATATTGTTCACTTTTGAAATGCCAAATCCTCTTAGTTCCTCTCAATACCCGCCCTTACTTGAGGGAAATTGTAAGTATAGAGAAGAATTTGTCAAGGGTTGTAGGCTTGAAATGCAGTGATTTCAATTAGATCTTAAATGGGATTTTCTCAATACTTGCCCTTACGAGAGGGAAAATATAAGTGAGAGAGATATCCAAAAAAAAGGTTGAATGAAAAATATACGCCAGGCCTTTATACCAATTGCCTCCAAAACCGCCCTTACGTGAGGGAAACTATAAGTTTTTAGTGGTCAAGATACATGGAACGTAGGCAAATATATTTTGAGGAAAAAATTATAAGTTTTTAAATTTTTTTGATATCTTATAGAAATATGTAGAAAATTTAAGAGATAAAATAGTAACACATTTCTAAAAAAAATATTTGTTAAGGTTAAGAATTAAATTAACAAATATGAATTTTGAAGTTGATTTAAAAAATAGAGAATCTTCTTTTGAAATATTTTAATATTTCAACAATAACATATCTTAGTTACTTAAGTAGAACCAATTGAAGTTAGAAGAAGATAGATAAAAATTTATATAACTCTTCCTTAAATATTAATTATTACAAATTTATAGACATAAAAGGAGTCTAATTTTTAATTAGAAAGTGTATTCTATATGAAATATATTATCTAATATTTAAACAATTACATATTTTAAAAAATTTACCTAAAAGGAAGAAAAAAATATTTTTAGAAGAAGATAGAAAACAATTATACAACCCCCCTAAAGAGACAAAAATGTGCAATAAATTGCACATAAAACCTCCCCAAAAAAATTGTATCTAATGGTTAAAATATGACTACGACTTTTCAAAGGGTCTTTTGAAAAAATTAAAGGGCTCTTTGAAAAGGAGTAAAATTATATACTTCGAAATCAAAGTTTCAATAACCTTTACAAAAAAATAGCAAGGAGGAATTTAAACTTTTCTTAAATAATGCCTTATGGATTCTGAGAAAAGAGATGTGCTCAAAAAAAAAGAACAAGCTGATCGGAGTAGAGGACTTAGGAAGAAGAAGACACCCATGGGACAATCTGCAAGAAAAACAAAAAAAAATTGTGTCCTTCCTTCCTTAAGATGCGTCGCTGGTTCGAACCAGGCAGAGTCAAACAAAGTAGATAGGAGGATCTGAGGATGTCGATAAATCTAAGATGCTACCTATGCAGAGAAGATTAAAGGATCCAGAGAATTTTATAAAATAAATAAAAAATGTATACCTTAATTTCTCTGGTTTTTCTTCCAAGACGTGAGCTCGAAAGAGGCCACAAAGGTTAGCGCTCTACCAGAATTAAGTATGCTGAGTCATCTGAACAATATTTCTTGAGTTCTCTGGTTTTTATTCTAAGACATGAGCTCAGAAGAGGCCATAGAGGTGAGAACTCTACCAAAATTAAAGACACAAAGTCCTTTGAACAATATTCCCTACCGAACAAGTTAAAGAAATAATTTTCTAAACTTATGATAAATCAAGCAATGATAGCTACAAACCAGAGACCTTGAGAACAACAGAGTATTTGTGTTATTCTTCTACCAGGTGAGGAGTATATATGACACATCATTGATAAAGAGCGCTGGATCCAGGTATCACCCAGTGTTGAAGAGATGGATATACGTTGTCAATGGAACCAAAGGTGACGTGGAAGACACTGAGAGCCACGTCATGGGTGGCATGCCAAGCCTCAACGTGATTAAAAAAAAATACACTCGTAGCTATTCTATAACATTTGAATCTAGTTAGAGACATAAGATATTCACAGTATATGTTAGCTAAATTTTAAAACATGTTTCGAATCTTCGTGGGACAAAAAATATGGAGCCACAAACTTAGAGGAAGCGCCAAATAAAATATTTGGGGACACAAAAATAATACGCAGCACCAATAAAATATTTGAGTCCATGAAAATAAATAATAAGCAGCACCAATAAAATATTTGTTGGCATGAAAATAAATAAGACGCATCACCAATAAAATATTTGGGTCCACAAAAATTAAAATATACACAATGCAAAAGACGAGCGCTATAAGGGCTTTAAAGACGCTACTCTTATATAAGAATAAAAGAGCATATGTAATAGCTTAAAGATGCTATCTAAGCATTGCTAGAGATGAGCACTATATTGAATCGAAATGAGGGATGAGACTTTGAAAAATAAGAGGGCTTTTCCTTTTAGAATATAATAGTTGTAGGCATACAGATTGTAAAACCCGAAATGAAAAAAAGGAAGAGCACAAAAATATAAAAAAAAAATTACCCTCGAGCATGAAACAATATCAACCTTTTTTAAAAAAAATGCAATACATATATTTCCAACAATAAATATTTTGCTGAAAAAAAATTATGGATAAAACTGACTACTGCATTATATCAAGCAAGTTAATAAAAAAAAATATCCAAAACAAATGAACCAGATCCTAGAACCTTCAAGAGAGAATGCTAGAAAAATCTATCCTGCTCTGGTACCATGTTATAATTTCACAATAATAGACATGCAAAGCATTACACAAAAGATGAAGAGGAGAGTGGAACTGATTGAATTATTCCAAGGATCAACTTTGTATAAATAGCAAAGTTGATCATTGAGAGCCATTGCATTACAACAAATCATCAGACCTGATGAAGAAACCACTAAGAGTTCTCCTGACACATGGAGGAGTGGAGACTCAAGTGTGTCTATCCTAGTGGAACTTAAGAGACTATTCTCTTATTCTAACATTTATGACATTTTTTTTATTTATCTATCATGTGTGTTTACTTATAAACGCATAATTACATATTTTCCAAAGAGTATAAATACTAGAAACATAACATAAGTTCATCACTAAAACAAGCACAACATTAAACAATAAGTAAACCATTTTTCAGATAACTTAAGAAGGTTGACCTATTCAAGATTGCTAAAACCTTCTTGTTTTAGCTACCATCGTAGTTCCAATATTCCCCAAATTTTCTCCCATAAAATTGTTTCCTTCCTTTCATTTTATTGAGGGGTTGTTCATGTCCTACTTGACATCTATATAATTCATGCTACCGTTGAACTATATATTATTTTGGGTGGTTGAGTGTATACTTACATGTAATGAATATTTTAATTTTAATTTCAATTTCAATTTTTCTTTAATTTTATTTTCAATTTAATTTAAATTTAATTATTATTATTATTATTATTATATTTTACTTCATAAATATATTATTTTCATCATAAGAAAACATTTTCACAAATCCAAACATAAAGCATACAAGCTAAGTGTAGTTATATGGATGCAACTATATGGACCATTGGATGGGTGTGCTGCTAGTAGGGCTTTTCAACCTTAACAACTACAAATACTCCACCGCTCATCATATTCTCCATATTACCTTTCCATTGCTGCTATTTATTTGATGTTTGAAGGAGCTAACTAGCTCCCTCGATCTGCTCTTCCTACACAATTTGTATGTCCCTGCAGTCACAAATTGATCAATAGTATCTTGTCCTTGTAGATGAAGTAAGCAAACTAGTAGGTTAATTCAGAGGAATGTTACATTCTTCCCCACTAGGATTAAACACATCTCTCTATGTTTTCTTTAATGATTAATATACATCATGCAATATATAGTAAAACACATATATACTTAATAACATTTTGCATCCATCAAAAATATATTACAAGAAATCATTATATAAACATTCAAACTTCATCATTAGGCTAAAATATTAAATCATAAATACATATTATGTATCTATCAATGTTCAATAATTTTTCAATCTTCAAACAAAAATAGAAATTGTCTTTTTTTTTAATATAGTTGCCACATCCTCCCATGTGGCATTTATTTCATAGTAGATATCCCACATGACTCTACATTGATCAACAACCCTCTTCCTTAACTGCTTGGTTCCAAACCCTATAATATTGATTGGGTGAACCTTAATGATTTTTGGGTCCAATATTTGTAATTGTGAGACATCCAACACATGTGAGGGATATATTACAAACTTCCTAAGGACACATGGAAAGAACTGAGTATTGTGAACAAATTAGGTGGCAAAACCAATTTTTTGTATGTTACAAGCAATAGTTCCATATGGTTTGGGGCTAAGTCTAGTGGATATTTAATAGATTTACCTCTCAAAAGATTTTATTGCCTATAGAAAATTCTTTATATGTTCGTTCAAGATCAACATAGCTCTTATTATTGATCTATAATTTTTTTGAACCACTAGCATATTTCTATTAGCTGGACCTCAATATCTAGTCTGCTCATGCTCGATCATGCAAATTATCTCAAATAAAAAAGTGTTCATTACTTACGCCCATATAGGATTTTAAATGAGGTTATACCCAACCTAGCATGAGTTCACAATATATCAATTTTATCTTATTGACCCTGTTGGTCTGTCCTATCAATCTCAAATTACTAGCAGTGTCGATTTGAAATTAACAAACATTGGCTAAATGAATAGGTTAGACCATATCCATACTCGGTATGCCACCTATTTTACATAATCCCAGGTTTTTCCAATACATCCATAAATTTGTTAATAAACATAATTATTACTAGAAAAACTCAAACTAACATATTATTTTCTCATGTATTCACATCTAGTTGCTTAAATATTTAGAGGATCATCTTCAACTGGTTCCCTTTTTTCTGCTCTTTTTGGGCATTGACTAGCATAATGATCTTCTACACCATAGAAATAACACACATTTGGGCCTCTATTTTTTCCTCTTTCCTATCCTTATTCCGATGAGCACAATTATTTTTTGTTTCAGGAGTCACAACTCTTTGTGTAGCTTTCTCTGGAAAATTTCTCCTGTCCTGCTATCCTTTGTAACCTTTATATTTCTTTGTATTCTTGTTATCTCTTCTATATTGGTTATTGTCTTTGCTTCTCTTATATTTATCTCTTCCTTTAATAGGCTCTGGGTAACTTCTCTTCTTAGCTTTGTCATTTTCCAATTTTTGGAAGTGTAAGCCTTTTTATTTTTCTAGATTATCTCTTCATAGCATGCAACATCAAAATCTTCTATCAAGTTTTTAGGTTTACCTCGGCCAACATATTTCCCAATTCTGGGGTGTAAACCCAATACAAATTTGTGGGCTTTGAATTCCTCATGCTTATCATATTCTAGTGCATATTTCAAAAGTTGGACAAATATTTGATAATATTCAATTACTAACATATTATCCTGATGTAAGTTAGTGAATTTGATGTACTTCTCAATATAGAATTGTGGCATAAGGAATCGATCCTTAAATTCCCTCTCAAATACATCCCAAGGGATGTCATCAGCCTCATTCTGACTGGTTTTCTTGTAGGTGGTCCACCAATCCTTGGCCAGACCAGTCAAGTGGGCCACTACCTATGTAGTTTTGGATTCTACACAAATGAGCTAGATAGAAAAGTACCCTTCAAATTAACTCAACCAATTAACAAATTCTTTGCCATCACCCTTTCCATCAAACTTGGAAATATCTAGCTTCTTAATTTCCTTCTACAATTCTACACCAACCTCCCTCCTCGAAGATCCCTTAGGAAATTCACTTATCCTATCTGACTCCTTACTTTTAGCCATATTCTCAATTACCTTATGTTGCTATGTGATAATTTCTTGTTGTTGGGACATCTGAGACCTCTGCTATTCCATATACTCATTCATTTGAGACCTTTGTATTTCAATTTGTTCCCTCTACTAATTCAATTGCTCTTGCATTAGCTAAATCATATTTTTCATGTTCTCATAATTCTATGTAGCTTTTTTTGCTACTACCTCTTTCTCTTTTCTTATTATGCACTGAGACACTTTAGCAGTTTGTACTCATTTTGACTCTCTCATGAGTCATCCTAGTCCCTTTCTCAGGACTTTTGCAATCTCCTCTTGCAGATTAGTACTTGCTCTTTTTGAGGTCCTCGCTTTACCTGATGACAAAAGAGCTATGTCAACTTAACAAATCACAGGTTTGTAACCCAAGGTTTTCACAACCTAGGATATGATACCAACTGTAATAATACAGGCCTACTCACTTGGTTGTCAAAAACATAATTTCAAAATTATAGTTTATCATTACACAAATTTCATACATTAATGTAAGAACACCCAACTTGTATTAGTACATAGGCATATATGTTCATACTTTGAGATCTTATATCACTGCAGATGGAATATCAAGTGCTCGGGAATGACCAACTTCCCACTATAGATTGCCATGCATGAGTCACATCCTCTCCTTACTCGAGCTTTGGATATCGACATGGGGTTGCCCTTCCAAGGTCCATATCACCTGGAAGGGTGGACGCACTATTTTTCCTACCTCGTAGTGTGGAGGATTTAGATTTATGATCTATTTTTTCCTATTGGTCTATTGACCAAATATACAACATGATTAAACCTTTAGGTCCATGCTAGAGTTAGCATAGCTATGCTAGTGCCTGATTATTGACCTTCATCTAAGGTGTTATCAGGGTTTGCCAATACTCTGGCTTTCAAAATAGGTGTCTCAGACCAACCCTAGTTGATGGTAATGCTACCCATACCATCTATCATTGGACCTTCCAACCCTAAGGACCAGCTCCTTAGTCTTGATTTTTGTTGGCAATTCCACAACTGGTTATGGTTCATGAGAACCCTCATGTAATACCTTGTACGGTAACCTGGAATGACGTCTCATTATGTCATTCATTACTCTCCATAGCATAGGATCCATTGAATCTCCAATTATTGCTAAAGAATTATTACCCCTAAATCACATTAGTCACCACTCCAAACTATCAGAGTTGGTGGTTGCATACCCTTCTTGGTAAGCAAGTGGTCACACTATACTTTTTTTATCGTAATACGCCATCCTTATCGATGGTTTAGTTGTCTAAATAGTTTACACAAATTCAATGTTATCCTTGTCACTCTCTATGCCACCTTCCTAAAAGAAATAATTTGTGAAGCTTTAATATTCACATGAGAAGTTCGACCGGGCTCAAAGATTCCCAGCTGCTCATGCGAGGCGGCTCCCAGAGAGATGGGTGGTCCAGATCTGAGCATTTGAGTGACATAAAAAACTCACAATGAGCGCTTTAAAAGAATTCATGTCGCCCTTTCCTTTGCCTTCTTCTTCTCAATGCGATCAAAACCAGGATAGGGAGAGGGCCCAACCAATTTATTTAAAATATTTTAAAGGTTCCATCTAGCATTCTTTCATATATTGCCTCTGAGCATGTCCAACTAATGTTTATCCGAAAGTGGGAATGAGATTGCCGAGATTACTCGAATTTGTATGTCGTATTAAAACTAAATTATTATCTCCAAAATTTTCATGGTATATTAAGTATCTATAGCTATATATGATAACCCTCTAAAATAAGTCTAAACTAGTTTATACCTTTCTCCAACTCTAAGCTCATTCATATTAATTCATTTGAGGTGTAGCAGTAGGTTATTTTCTATAAAATGGTAGAAAACCAAATAATATATATGTTTGTCTAGTGCTTTTGAAAATGTTAGACTAATATATACATGTTTAACAAAGTTCAATGGGTAAAATAATTATTGTTGAATCCAATATATATATAGCATCTATCTAAATTTGTAATAAAAATGTTCCCTATTTAAAAACATATTTTTAATAGGACCTTTTGACTAGAATTAATAATTCACAACTTTCAAAGTAATTCACTACCATTTTGGACTCCTTAAAAGTAATAATTTATAAATGTCGTACTTTATCTTTATTTTATTTTAGTAGATATAAGCCTAATAAATATTTCATTATTGATCCTATGCAAGTTAAAAACCGCAATCATTATATATCTTCTCAAGAAAAGATAACATAATTATAAACTTAATATTTCTACTACTCCTAAATATTTAACATAACTCATATGCTCAAAAATAGGTCGATACTCCTTGACATTTAATTAATTTATTGTTTTTATATAGGAACGATGATATTGCTCAACAAGTCTGCAAATCTCAGTTTCTAAAATAGAAAATGCATTGTAATTCGATAATAATACCAAACCTCTCATTTATTAAAAATACATTTATCAATTGTTTTAATGTAAAACAACGACT
This sequence comes from Wollemia nobilis, assembly GCA_028583015.1. Taxonomy (NCBI): domain Eukaryota; kingdom Viridiplantae; phylum Streptophyta; class Pinopsida; order Araucariales; family Araucariaceae; genus Wollemia; species Wollemia nobilis. The sequence continues at coordinate 40,177 of JAQPPZ010004135.1, forward strand.
GAAAATGTAGACAAATTCCAATAATGAAGGCATTGATTCGGACATTAGAAAATTTTATTTTTCAATTATTACTTTTCAGTGCATCACTTTATTCATATTTCAAGTAATTTTGTTTAATTATCTAAATCAAAATAATATTGTTTATTGGTGTCTTTCACACAATTTAATTATGAAGTCTCCTTTCAATGTTATATCCAAGTTTGATGAATTTTTTCAATGCCGAACGAAAAAATCATTAAATTTCTATTAAGCGCGCCTTCTAAATTCGACTTAATACTTGGTATAAGGTTTTATTGCCTATTAAAAGTAAATATGTTCTAAAATTTGATAGACATAACGAATAATGGTCATAGTTTAAACTTTTTTTATATTCAGCTTAATCAACATCTCACACAATAAATAAAAGGTCTTTAAAAACAATAGTATTTTGCTCATCAAAGGCCCGGTAATATAGCTACTAGCCACCTATCACAATTTATTCATTAAAGGCTCTCTTTATTTCATGGAAACACTCAGCACAAAATAATACGAAGGTTCTATCAACTCTTAATTAAACAAAACATTAACTAATATTGATTCAACTATAATATGGTTTCAAAAAATAAAGAAAACTTGCACACATTTCTATATCTTTTTTTCCTAAGTTATTCAACGAAACTAAAGAGAGAGTCATATGGTAGGATAATGGTGCATTGGGTATATTATAATTATTTGGCGACTTGGTTCAGATTCTTGTGCACCATAACGAGGATATGAACCCGGCATTGAGGAGAAGTTTTAATGCTTTTCAAAAGATTAATCAAAACATTATAATTTATATCCACTACCAATGAAAACCTTAGAAACAAAAAGAAATCAATTTAGATAATATAAACACTGCCTACAAAAAGAAATCAATTTAAATAATATAAACACTGCCTAATAATTTGTATATAGTGTTTAGCTATTCTTGCATAATCAATATTTATAGGGTCAAAATTTTGTAGAAGTATTTAACTATTCTATAATTTATCTCGGTACAAACTTTCATAAAACACCCAATGATTTATCTAGCTAACCACTACGAAGGTGTAAGCATTCATTAAAAAAAATATCTAATGAAGTCAAATCTATTATTTTATAACCCTACTAAAATTATAATGTTGTCTAGAGAACACAATATTAAAATTTAAAATGTCCACATGTTCTTCTTACTTACCATGCTGGTTTAGGTTTTAAAATTGTACTAACAGTGGTTAATTGACCAAAATCAAAAAATCCTTATGCTAACACAAATAGTTTGGTTAAGAGGAAATGTTTTACAACCTAGTGAATGCTTTTTAATAGAGCATATGGTATTTTTGTCATATTACTAATGTAGTTCTGGAAATAAGAAACCTTGAAAGAGGTATCTTAAATTTAGTTCTACTCTGCTGAAAGAACTTAAAAAATGTTGTTCAAAACCACTGAACATCAAGTAGAAAATCCTATCAATTATAGTTGGATTCAAAACAACTCTTAGTCTTCATTTGCCATGATTAAATAAAAAGAAATCTCATTAATAACCTTATTCCATTTTCCAGCAAAAAGGAATGTATCACACTAATAAAGCTTTCCATCCTTTTATTAGAGTATGTATGTAACGAACCCATTCATTACTCATTCTTATCCATAGTTTATATATATATATATATATATAAATATTCCTCTTCATATGGCAAAATATCTAATCATGCCTTAGGATAGACATATTCCATTTGTATTATAACTTTCAAGGCAAAGAGCTTTAGGAACTATAGAGACTTGATTAGAGTCTCTTCAAGTAGAAGTGATCAGCTCCTACGAAAACCTCATACCCCACTTGGTATGAGTACGCTGGCCAAGTGCTAGGTTTCATCCTCATAAAAGGAGAAAATCACCATATGGTCCACCCAGACTAGGTGAATGCCTTGAAGATGGAGAACCACACCCATGGTAAACCATCATAGATGAAATAACCATACCAATGGTTATAAATCTTAGCTCTGATCCATTCTATTTAGAGGGGAGTTCTAAGACAATTGTATCACTATCATGATACGAATCAATGGAATGTACTTTTTAACATGATTACATATCTTTAAGCCTCTTAGAGTTAATTGATACACTCTCCATTTAGGCAACCCTATTTATTTGCTCATATTGAGTTTATTACCAATAAGGACTTCTCTTGTCTCGTAAGGGTGTTCCCTTCATCCTGTACACCCAATTATTAGATTAAAATGTAGGGTTTATCTTGGTCTATAGTTCAGGGTCATTTTGCTTGTTGAGAGTTCCATTCCACAATTAAACCATCTTGAATGCCTATGAGGTGGATTTAATCCATGAATCAAGATTCATTAAATCTTTTCCTTAGGTTTGAAGCACTATATAAAACTTCCTTTTTGACAAGGTTTGTGTTCCTTTCAAGAATAAGGATATAATGCATAAATCTAGTTATCCCCTTAAGATTTGGTTCCTATAACATGAATATGAATGGTGTTGCATATGGAAAGGTGCATTATTCATAAATAATTATCCCACAATATTATAATAAATTAGACAAATGCTTTTAATTCATTATCACAATTAAGTAAACATCCATCATTCATTATTACTCATTTAGTTCAAAAATAAATGATACCATTGAATTAAATCATCGACTTAATGGAAATTGAGTATAATCTTCTAACATCCATATATTCTAAAAATTAAACATACATTACAGTGCATAAAATGGAAATATTACATCTATCACTTATCATTTTCAGTTCATCATAAATGCAACATTCACATGATATCATAAAGTAAACCACAAAATAAGGTGACACAAAGATTTATCCTAGGAAACCTTGACGGGAAAAACCCAACCTCCAAAATATGTGATTCCTCTTATTCATAAAACCAATATGTCAAGAATTACAAGTGTGTAAGGGTCCCAACAGTTCTCTTTTCCTCAATATACCAATTCGAGGAATGCTATTGTTCCTGCCACATACATGATGCAATTAAGGAATAATTAAATCCCTTTCTCTAAGTCATCATTAACATATTTGTAAAGGAAACCACTTGCTCCTTCATAATTTGAAGAATTCGTTGATTCCTTTTTCTAGTCACCTATAACATCTTGTGTAGGTTTATGATAATCATTGGACCATATTTTGGAGATGACTTCTCGACATTGGAGGAAATTTCATAAATTCCCTAAAAATGAATTTCAAATTAATTCTTTCGAGATGATGTATAATTAACCTTTACTTTATAGATTAAAGTCTCATACCTCTAATTTATAAAGCATTTATTTTATCCTTCTATGAATTAAGAAACCCCTTAATTCATTAAATTAATATCATCACTTCATTATTTGTCATTTCTACAAATCAACCATGTTTCTCCATACTTTTAACACCCTATATTTTTTTCATATAGATGAAATAAATTACACATAAAATTCCTATTCAATGTGACTAGAGTGTCCTATAGATTCCTTTCACTACAAGTTAATCTAGTCCTTTCGAATTATTCAATACCATTGGAATTAACCCACTTACCTAAGTCATTCAAGGTGCGTAGCATAATACATCGAATTTTGGTTTAGACCCGACGACCATATCTCATCTAATCAATGTATATTCTAAGATCACTTTTAGGGTTATCTCATTTATCTGAAATCTCTTCATAAGACTCGTAAACTATCTATTTGCATATCCTCAAACGAGATCAGCCTAGCAAGCTCAATTTATGTAGAATAATCATCACGAAGTGTATCATCAACTTCTATCGCAGCTTATCCATGATCACCGATGTGTAGACAATGAATTAATGAGTATTTTTCTAATAAACCAAGCTAGGCTCCCATAGCTAGTCGTGTGGGGCATTTATCATGAATTTATTTTAAATTTGAATTCACCTAAGTGTAGTATGCTCACATCCGAGACCATTTATCGATATAAGAGCCTACATACAAAGGTAATGAGTTCAATTTGAGTAGGTTTTTCCCTAATTTTCATGTCGCATAACATTTTGCACTGATCACAAGGGATTTAACTCTATACTATTAATCAAAAACCTCCACATAGCATATTCAATTAGATTTAACTAGATCATTATTGTATGTGGAAGCTTAACATTTGGGTTCATTCCTTTTTCCAGGCTTCTCCATAGCATGGTCGCTTAAAATTTGATGACTATGAGTTTGGGTATCCCGGGTCTCCATATCATGTAAGTCAATTTATGGAGATAACACCTCAATATAAACGAATTGGTTTCTATACTGTTGATAACCATGCTTCTCTAGGTCCAAATCATCAATAGGGAAAATACATATGTCAACTTCCAATCATGGTAGGGTAGAGGAAAACACCTTTTTGAGTCACACCCAACAAGATTCAGTGCAAGGGTTATTCAAAATTTCCAAAGTAAAATATAACTCCATACGCCCCGTGTCGTCTATCAAAAGCTGGTTGTAGGGTTTTTAATAGAGTCGTATAGTTGGGGTATCCTACTTGAGACCATAGAACTACAATGTATACCTCATATCATCCACATGTCCTTTAATTCATTCTCCAATATATCCTGTGTAGAAAAGATCCATATGGGAGAATTATGATTTCATTTGAAATTCGTAGAGGCAAAGAAGATGATAACAATCGGTTTGTAATCGACCTTTCTTAGAGCATGACGCGACAGTTTCAAGAGATCGATTAGTCTCTTGTTTTTTGGTTTCTTCCATATGAAACTAAGTATGATGAAAACATAACCCCAACTACTTGGGAACTCTCTGCATTGGTCAATGGCCGACGAATGCCAACACTCAGGAGGTAACATCTCAGTGTTTAATCCCTCCTATAATCTTCTAGTGGTAGGTTCAGATTGGATTCTTTTGTAATAGCATCTGCAGGTTAATTCATCATCATTTTTTTTTTGTAATGAATGCTTTGTGCCCCCTATAATAGGGTCACCCCTTTTTACATGATGATCCCATTGAACTTGGCAACGAAGGGTCGTATGCAAGGGTTTAACAACTGATAGGGTCATTCAAGATCATCGAAGCCAAATCCAGTCATACAGAGGTTTAAAAGAATAATGATGAGGTTAATATGGGCATACACTGATGCCAAGGTCGCCATTACCATTTTGAGCAGAGGCAGTGAATAAGGAAGTAATGTGTGCTCTCAAGCATGGGGTATATCCCATAGATGCTACATAGAAAGTTCACCATATAACAAATACAATTTCCCATGCTAAAATATACAACCACTCCATGGTGGTTGTGGAGTTTGAATGGTATTCGATGACAACTATATGCTTGTGAGTCGACAATTTTTCGATGGGTTCTGGTTGTCACTCAGGTTTGAACCTAATTAGGTTTGAAATCTAGCATCGAATTCAGTCCTACCGGTTAGGCCTCCCTAGCCAAACCCTTTATTGTGTGTATCTATAATCACATACCTTGATCAAACAAGGTATTTCTAACAAAGGTTTTTGCTATAAATCAAATAATAAAATAATCCAACCCCATTAAGTCCTCCTAGATAGTTTTCAATTAATTGATATTTTTACAAGCATTATTTGATCGAATAAACGTATGGAATCAAATTACAATTCTCAAGTAAATATCTTAACCTTCTAGAATAATTATAGCTACACTTAACTATCTTAAATTGTTTTCAAGGCATTCAGGGGCATTAAGAGGCAAACAATTACAACATAAATAAATAACATAACAATTATGAACATTAATAAATATTTGATTAAAGTGTAAGAAGGATTCAACCTGATCCATCATCTTCTAAATCTCCAAGTGGTCTTCCCTTAGCCTCCTCCCATGGCTTCCTAACTCCTTATTTCATGCTTCCTCCAAATCTTCCAAAATGCCTTTACAACTAGAAATATTTCAAACCTTTTGGTTTTTGATCCAGCAATGGTGGATAGCATAATCCCTAGGGTTTTCCAAGACTTCCTAATTGTTTCTTACGCTAACTAGGAGTTCTTTAAGGTCTTCTTGTTTCTGTTTCAACCCATGGGTGAAGAGCATACTCCCTAGACCTTTAAGACTCCTAGAACCTAGATAACCATTTCTTCCCAAAATACCTTCTATTTATAGGTAAATTCTCCCTTCATGGGCCAAATAGTGACCACATTATAATAATACTAAAAATATTCCTAGGACCATTATGACTTCATCATGTCCTTTAAGGGTTCTCTAGGAATGAGGTGAGTGACAAAACTCATACTATTGAGGTATAAAATAGTTACAAGGGTGGAACTATTTTTGATAAGCTAGGAGATCCTTCTCCTAACTCCCACCAATATCAGGTATCCACATGAGTACTTCCCAAAAGGTAGGATGACCCATAAGTTATTTAAAAATTCCTTAGTCCTTTTTGGGTCCCCATCCACATTGGGTCCACCAAATCTACATATGATTTATTATATGGTTATAATTTTGTAAAAGAAAACTTCTTAAATTTATCTTTTACCAGACCTCATAAATAGCCCTTAATTAATTAATATGTCTTATCCCCTATAAAATTATTTTATTAAATTTTTTGTAGGATTCTTTAGGGTCATGCCCCTTCTATTAGGCATTAATTGATCTCCCAAGATCAATTAATATTATTTAAATAAGGTAGGAGGGTAATGGGTCATGACAATGTACTAAATGCTAACATCATTTACATATATAATAAATATTTTTAACTTTGCCCCAGACTATTACGCTTGGGTCAAGCTAAATAATATATTACAAATGTTTTACACATGAAGGGAATAATGCGTTCATTGATGCTTGCATATCACATCAATATAAATCAGTACTCTTAGAGTAGATGAGTGCTGGTTTGGGGCCAGGGATGGCTAAAAATAAGCAACACTCCTTTCGGATTGCTCCAGGGCCTAGCACTAGATTTCTACAATGCCATGAGCCAATGACACCAGACCAAGATGTTTCAATAATGGGGAATTCAGAGTGGCCAACTATGAATGGATGCATACTAGCCTATGATTGCAAACAATAACTAACAATAACTAATGCATACTCTGCAATTAAACTTATGCTTCAATATCTGGAATCACGTATTCTACTTTCCTTTTAAAAAAAATAATACAAATCTCTTTATGATAGTTTATTTATTTAGCTATCATGTATTTTCACTTATAAATGCAGAATTTGTTTTTCCAAAGAGTATAAATACTAGCAACATAACATAAGTTCACCATTAAAATAGCAAGCACAACATTAAACAATAAGTAAACCATTTTTCATATAACCTAATAACGCCAACCTATTCGAGATCACTGAAACCTTCTTGTTTTAGCCGTCGTCGTAGTTCCAATATTCCCCAAATTTTCTCCCCTAAAACTGTTGCCTTCCTTTCATTTTATAGAGGGGTTGTTCATGTCCTATTTTACATCCGTATAATCAATGTCATGCTCAACATGTAATCAATATTTTAATTTTAATTTCAATTTCACTTTAATTTTAATTTTAATTTAATTTTAATTATTATTAGTTTTTTATAACTTTTATTTCATAAATATATTATTTTCATCATAAGAAAACATTGTCACAAATCCAAACATAAAGTATACAACCTAAGTGCAGCTATATGGATCGCTCGACGGGTGTAATGCTAGTAGGTCTTTTAAACCCTAACAACTGCAAATACCGTGACGCTCATCATATTCCCCATATTACCTTTCCACTGTTGCTCTTATCTCCTATTTGAAGTGGGTATCTGGCTCCTTCGATCTGGACTTCCTACGCTATTTGCTTCTCCCTGCAGTCATAGATTGATAAACAATATATTGTCCTTGTAGATGAAGTAAGCAAACTAGTAGGTTAATTTCGAGGAATGTTACAATTTTTTGGTCACACTATCTATTTTTTTAAACCACACCAATTGAGCTTTTGCTACGAACTATATAGTGTACTACTAGTTCTTTAGGGTTCCACAAGCATGTAACCCTCCTAAAGCACACTACTTTACTAGATTGTCATATCCTTCCTTTTATTATATCAATTTCCTTGAAAGATACCTTTGTCTCTTAGAGGAAGACCATTTGTGGCCGATTTAACTAAAGCATTCTTTTATCTTATTTTGTTTAGCACTTCCTGTTAGTCCTCTAATATTCCATGTAATGACTTTTATCAATAACAAGGGTTAAAGAGATGGGTAATCGTTGTAACCTTTCATTCCTCAATTAATTTTTGACCTTTCTTTGCCACGTGATGTTGGTTGGAATTTTTGCCCACCTTCTAATTTGTGTCCACTTTCATCTTTTTACTAGGTTCCTATTAGAATAAATAATTATTCTCTTAAGTTCTACTAGGATAGACTTACTTGCGTTACCTCTCTTCCATGAGTAGGTAAACTCTCAGTTTATCCTAGTTCAGATTTGATGAGTTGTTGTAATCCAACGAATCTCAATGATCAACTTTGCTATTTATACAAAGTTGATCCATGAAATAAAGTAATCAAGTATTTTACTTTTCCAACATGGTATGAGAGTGGGCTTTCCCTGCCCCATGCTTTTTCTCATGGGAAGATTTCTATCATGGAAATCTCCCCTCCCTCATTTTTCTTCCTCATCATAAATTTTTTGGCCAATTTTTTTTACTCTCCAATCTTTTTTGATGGATCAGAATCCAAACGTTTGATAAAACATCCATGGCTACAATTTTTTTTGGGTGATTTGTTTGTGTTTTTCATTTCCCAAGAAAGTGTTTTATTCATCATCGAAAGTGTTTTATTCACTGCTAGAACCACCAGCCATCTTTACATCATGCACAATTTGGCACTGATTTGTATGGTTCTGGGAGCCTGTTTCGTGAATGAATAAAACATTGTGCTTCTTAATGGCGTAAATCGGCAATAACGCGAGAGCTTCAGGCTATCGAGAAAAAGGTGACGGGGTTACCGACGCTGGTATGGCTATAGATCTGGACACCTCCTCCGATTATTTTTTTGTACTTACAGCGGTGAGCGTGGAAATTCGACGAGTGCATAAGCGTGGTGACTGGTTGGAAACAAGAAATCTACATTGGGAGACGTCGATCATTTCCAAAACCTATAGATGCTCGATTTTTTTGACTGATTCCAGAGCTCAAGAAGTATAATTGCTTTCTGACGGCACACCATTCTTCTGATTATTAAAGCGCATCCCAGATCGTGCGTCAACTCCCTGTAGACAGCCGATGTTACGGAAAAAACTACTGATAGCGAACCCCGAGCTGTTAAAGCTAAATCATGCTTTTCGTTATGTGCGAGATGACTATTTTTTCGGTAGATCTGACTACTGCAAAGATTGAGCTTGAACGTAAAAGCTGTAGCGAGAAGAAGTTTTTTTTATCTCGGAGGCTCTATTATCACTGTTGCTGGAGATGACCAGTTAACGAATGCAGAAGACGCCAACTGACAAGTGCACAAAAAAAGCAGTAGGTTACGGTGTCAAAAATGGACTAAATGAAACCGTTGAGCTCCACGCGATAAAAAAAATATAGAATTTGGCGGTGTTTGTTTGAACATGTCCCAGATCCGGGAGAACATGTGGAGCCGAACAACAGTGTTGACGGTCTACCAGCTATTACCGAAGTCCGTTAGCCCACGCGAAATTTCTGCCATAACGATCTAAATCTTTTAAATGCCCTTGAATCAGAAAGTTCTTCGATCTGAATGTACGCGGTAGTGAAGAATTATTCTTAACGTTATGGAATGTGGGTTCAATTAAAGCGAACTATTATGGCAAACTTTTGTTCTTGCACCTCATAATTACGGAAACTACTATTGAAGTGTATGTTTTCAGGAGATAAAATTTTTAGTCTCTATTGTTGTCAGGTTTTGTACCACCGCTGTCTCATCTGCATAACAAAGACACTCTACCGACTTTCTTCCACCGTTATCTATTTTTATTGAAAGGTTTATGCCATGGACCAGATGGAATTTTTTTTTCTGCAAATTCGAGCGTGTTGCCACGGGAAATTTGCCCATTTTGTCGGGTTCTCGAAGGCGAATGAACTGTTGCGGAGCAACCATTCGAGCAGCGTGGTTGCGAGATTTTTATTTTTTTTTGCTGTTATGCAGCAGCCCAGCATGTTGAGTGCCATCTACCAACGCTTAATGATAATAATTAAAATAATACCTCCAAATAGTGAGCCTGAGGTTACGCTTTTTGAGCAAGTCCGGGATGGGAAAGTCGTGGACAAACAAGCTAAGCAAAGGAACAGATCTACAAGCCATTGGCACGCAGTGGTAATGTCAGAGAATGGGGGGCACTTTTAAAAGATTGGAATCCTGATGCTGAGCCAAATCCTTTTATCGTAGATTCAGAAACAATGATGCAAAAAGTATGCCAACTGGTGTATTAATCGCAGAACAAACCCGATCCATGGTTGTAACAATGCTAGTTTTATTTTCTTTGTCAGGTGACGAAATACATGAAATCTCGGCATAAACTACATGAAATTTGATTTTATTGCTGTGGATATTTTGCTGTGAAGATGTATTCACAGGTTCAATTTAAAGAAGACACATTGTTGCAGATAAGGAGAAACTGAGAAGCGGGCGGGACCCTCTATGGGTTATCTATGAAAGACCGGTTCCAGACGTCGATTCCTTTGACACGAAGAATTTCAATTTGGTAGACAAATTATTTCCAGCTAACGGCGCCAAGTTGGCTCTATTGTTTGCAAACGCTAACTTGTCTTAATTGGGTTTGAAAATGTTGAATAGGAATAAACTCAGCTTGTAGAAATATTACCATGGCATAATGGGAGCAAAGTGAGGAGGATTTGGTCCGTGCAAGGAGGAGGCTAGCTGATAGACGGAGTTTCATGATCGTTGGTGACCAAATTATGTGTCGAAGATGAGCATTTGCTTTTTTAATTATTATGATGTGTTCAAAATTTAATGATTTTTGGCCGTAGTGCAATTCTCAAGTAGTTTTTCAGTCCTATTTGTGATTAAAAACATGATTTCTTTGATGAGATCGTTGGATGAATTTACCGCACAATTTCTGCAACTTCACTATTGACAACCAGTGCTCCTAGCTCGCATTAATCCATCAGGCAGTAATGCCAGTTTTTTTCTGCCTTTGTGTCCTTTGAATGCAAATTTCAAACTTGGTGACACCATCAAAGTGGATCAAATATCTTCTCTGTTGTTCCCCTAATGTTCGTCGAGATTACCGCCAATCATCAGTCACTGCTTGTGGCGAAGGTGGAGAAGCGACCATCGATCGCGGAGGTTTTGGAACTATGATTTCCGTTTGTGGGTGGACATTTTATTTCACTGCGCACTGGACGAGAACTACTGCTTCTCTCATTTTTTTTGTTACCGCTCCGTGCTGTTGGTCAGGGATGTAGTCGTTCAGTTGTTCCAAACTGTGCAACAAACATCGAGAGTAAGGCTTCTGATGTGAAGAGATGGATATTTTAAATTTTTACAGTTGGAAATTGATTATTGAGCGGAAGTGGCACTTTTTCCCACATGGTCTCCCGAGGCGATCAGGTCGACGACTGTTTTTCCCGTAAGAAGCGTCCACCGCTCACCTGTTATTGTACCTGCTGCTTTTGCCCCCAGAAAGGTGTAATCACTTTCCGGTTCACTTTTTTACCACATGTTGCAGTTCAGACCTGATAGCGTTCCAAATTTCTGTGCACATTGATTTTCCTGAGATAAACCCCAGTTCATGAACGGGAAGGTGGCCAGCTGGGTCTGCGAGATATCTGTTCGTGGAAGACCTTTTTTATTCTGTTTGTAGAGGCCACATGTTTGCTGCTAAAGTCTTATGCATACTCCAGATCTGGTATAATGGGAGTAGGTGCGGATCTGTGAGGGTGTCAAGATTGTTGGATTTAATCCAGCTGGGACAACGCGCTCAAGCGAGCTTGCTAGCGAAACCCAAGTGTAGAGAGCAATTGTTGCTGTTTGGCGGTCTGTTTTAAATATGGACCTGCGCGCAAACCTGCTATAGATTTTTTGATGCTACATCTGTATGAGGAAAGATATTTTGTGCCATGATTCTGATCACACCCTTCCAACTGGTGGTGTGTTGGCGCTCTACGAGCGCTGCTGTGCGCCAAGGAGAACAAATCATGTTCGGGCAACATTTTATATTTTGCGTGTGAAGGCAATGGGTAAGAGCCATTGATGATTCAATGATATGGAGTCACAAAGATGTTCACCAATGACAGAAAAGCCATTTTCTCTGAGATTATTTTTTGGATGGGAATGACGACCTGCTGTTGAGCAGCCACTTCCAACCCCCAGACTACTACTAGTCTTTGTTTTCGACTGCCATTTTTTGTTGTTACTATTTCGCAGGGAGGTCTATTTTGGTTTACATGCAGCCCGCGTTCGTCTGCAATGGCGATGTTTTTTTGTGGAGCGCACCAGATGTTCCACCGTCGTCCTTAGCCCAGTGTTATTCCGCCATCATCCTTAGCAGACATGTTTCCTGATGAGTTTGAGGAGTACGCAAAAAAAGCCAGTGGAGCTATGACGATGACCATAGATAGTTGTTGAAATTATTTCTGGAGGATTCCCTATTGTCTGATAGATTTTTTTTGTTTTTTCGGATGATAAAGGTTTCCGGGAAATTTCTCTGTAATTGCCACATCCAATGCAAGCGGGAAAAATGTTGCTGCGAACATAAATCGAAAGGCGCTGAAATATAATCACAGAAGAGTTTATGTTTGCGGCTGGAACTGTAGTTCTGGCTTTCCAAAAATGTGGTAGAGGGCATCGTTGCGATTGTACTACTTGATTAAATGTGCACATGTTCAAGATTGTGGATTCTTGGTGGAGGAGCGTGATTGTTGGCACACAACAACGGATAAATGCCTTGGTAACACAAAATTCTTGAGGATGAGTGACAAATGTGATGCCAAAATGATTGGATATCGAGAGTGCTTGCAGATGAGCAGACTGAAGCTCAGAACCTCGAAGTTATACTGTTGCAACAGAAAACTTTGGCAATGGTCGTGAGTCTGCTTTTGTTTGTGTAGGGATTTCTACTAGGCTGTGGCAGCTCTCTGCATGTCATCTGAGTTTCTTAGCAGTTAAGTGAGTTTGGGCATTGCTTCAGTGATTTGGGCCATGAATATTTTTTTTAGTGGTGGACAACAAGTTGTTCTGAAGCTTTTTTTGACATTCGTGACGCTCCTTTTGTTGACATCCTCACGCACCTGTGGAATACTATTGACTCCTTCCAAATTTTTTTGACATGAGTTGAGCTATGAAAGAATCTGATTAAAGGATGTTGGCACAGTTTTTTTTTACAGCACTCTAATATAAAATCCATGGATTTTATAAGTGGGGGGATTTTTAATGTTGTTTTATATAGCTTTATTACCTCACACCATGGTCCCATCTAGGTTTTTTAAAAAATGTTTTTTTTTTAATTTTTTTTTTATATTTTTAATAATCAAAAAATGGTAGGCCACATATTTTCTCCTACAAGAAAAATTAAAAAAAAAAACCATTATGTATTTTTGGAGATTTCGGATTATTCCTTTGTGAAGGAAAGAAGAATTTTTGTTTTTTCTTGCAATTGAGGGCCACTATAATACCCGAACATAGGGGTATTTTATAGTCCTCAGAAAAATGGAGGTGACCATTTCAGTTTTGAAACTATTTTCCACACTTTTTTGTGGATCGAATACTATTGTATCATGGAGTGCATTCTCGGTTGAACCCGACACTCCAATATCATTTGGTGCCCTTGTTTTGTTGTTTGTCCATTTTTTTTGGACATTTATCAGCCCATTGTGTCCATATAGGTGGTAACCACATAGTCCATATAGGTGGTAACCACATACTCATGCTTGTGGGTATTTCCACACTATCTTCACACTTTTTTTGATGAGTCTCTACATTTTTGAGACATTTGATGGGTCCTTTGTAGATTTCTTAATGGAAGTTGTCCTAAGGGCGTTGAAGAGGACATCTTCCTTCCTCTCCATCCTCCATGCACATATTCCTTCTTCTTCTTCTATTCTGGCAGGTGCTTTTCTCCCTTGAGGTTTTTCACCATTTCCCTTATTTTGCTAGTTGTCCACAAGTTTTGGACCTTGTTATCAGCCCCTTGTGTTCATATAGGTGGAAACCACATACTCATGCTTGTTGAGTCATTTTTAAACTACACTTGTGATTTTTGTGGTTCTTTCTCTATCCTATATTCACACTCATTTTTGTGAGACACTTTGCTTTTAGGGGACCTTTTTCTTTAGTGATATTTATTATTTTTGATCACATATTGTACATGAGTACCTTATTAGGTCTTGCTACCGGGACTCATTTTTGTGGCTATACCATCTCTATTGTAAATGAGTACCTTATCAGGGCTTGTTTTTTGGACTCATCTTCTATGGGTATGCCATGTCTTGTTTATTCCTTTTTTTACTTACCCCTACTATCACTTAAGGGTGGTGTTAGAGTATCTTGGTGCATAGAGTTTATCACCTCTCTTATTTTATTGTTCTTTTTCTTCTTGGAAGATGGTTTTTCACCATCTCTCCTATATAGAGTACATTGTAAATGAGTATCTCATCAGGCCCAGTTGCCAAAACTCATTTCTTTTTTGTTCAATGAGGACAATCTTCGCCATCCGAAGACATGCCTCTTCCTTTTTGAAATATGGTTTTTCCCATGTGGTTTTTTCACCATCTCTCATATATGTAATAACATAGCACATGAGTACCTCATCAGGCCCAGTTGTCGGGACTCATTTTTCTTTGAGGACAATCTTCACCATACAAAGACATGCCTCATATTTTTTCTTTTTTGATAGATGGTTCTTTTCCATGGGGTTTTACAATCTCTTCAAAAAGAAACATTGTACATGAGTACCTTATAAGGCCCCATTGCCAGGACTCATTTGTTAAATTCACCCCTAGTATCACTTAAGGGGGGTGTTAGAATAAATAATTATTCTCTTAAGTTCTACTAGGATAGACGTACTTGAGTTACCACTCTTCCATGAGTCAGGTGAACTCTCAGTTTATCCTAGTTCATATTTGATGAGTTGTTGTAATCCAACGACTCTCAATGATCAACTTTGTTATTTATACAAAGTTGATCTATGAAATAAAGTAATCAAGCATTTTACTTTTCCAACAGTTCCTAGTTCATCCCCATAGCTTTCAATTCTTGTGTATAGGGTACCAATGCATTATTGGTGGTTCCTTTTATAGAAGCAATTTTTTCATTTATTTTGTTTTTCTTTATTCTTTATATAATAGTTCATTTCCACTTGGTTTAGTTTTCCCTTATTTCTATAATAGTTTATTATTTCAGTTTCATTGCTCTAATATTCTATTTACACAAAAGTGCTCATGCATTTTCTAGTTATGAAATTATAGGAAAAAGGGTTAAACTCCAACTGAAAACAAACACCATACATCCCAGTATGGCTATAAACCGGATACCATAGCATGGATTCGATGCTGAGCCAAACACAAGTTTATAAGGTAATATGGAATTCAATAAAATACATGAAACCTAGCCAAATGCACATCTCTTCACTTCATATTAAATGTGCAGATTTCTTTATTATAAAAGAGCTTTTTCCAAATGTTTATAGTTGTGAAGGCACAGACAAAAGAATAAAACTATTTCCACATAGCCTATAATTTGATTACATATGGTTTTCCTTGGCACTAAAGATGAATGATAACATAGCCAATAACATACTATGACAAGTGGGCTTTCCTAGCATAGTCACAACGGTAAACAACCTTCACTTTCAGCAGTATTAAATAGTCCATTGGCATACATAATGGGAATCAGAGAGGCCATCTACTTCATGAATGTAGTCTAAAACTAATATGCAAAAACTTGATGCAAGATACATGTTTACACCAATTATTTTCCTTCTTGTACTTCTATACTTAAATTTATCAGACATATCCAGCCAGTACAAAGAACTTATAGCATAATGAAAAAGAAATATTTCTAACTTAAATTGAAATAAGGACTTCACACATAAACATCCATTTACAATCATTTCAATATCCATTTCTTACACAATACTTTAGTAAAATACTTGACTTGGTATATGCAACACTTTTTTTCCTCCAACAACTTTTCCAAGCATCCAAAACAAACATGTTGTCTTTTAGATTTCTGAGTTAGTTTTATAGATGAAAAATATAACATTGTGCTTAACACTTGTGAGGAACATGTGGATGTCCAGGCTCCAGGCTCCAGCTTTGCCAAGTGGTCCACCAAGTGTAGGAATGGACTTGTCATTTTATTTTTTGTATTTCCTTTTTCTATATTATTTTCCTTGTATATTTTTTTATATTATATTTATTATTTTATTTTATTATTATTTTTTTAATTTAATTTTTACTTTAATTTAATATACTCTATTTATTATTTTGTTAAATATTTTTTTTAGAAACAAATATATAAAGAACTATTTCTGCATAGCCCATGATTAAAGTACTAAATTCAAAACACAAATCCTTATATGCATCTATATGAATAAACCTATATGAACTATTGTATAGGTGTATTTCTAATAGGGTCTTTCACCCTATAACTGCAAATGTCTTTCTGCTCATCATATTTCTCCATATTACCTTTCTACTTCTGCTCTTCATATGCCAGTAGGAAGAGGTGTCTGATTCTATTGATTGGTATTTCAACAAGGTTTACATGTTCCTGCAACCACCATACCTCACTCTTGCAAGTAAAGTG
Source organism: Wollemia nobilis (assembly GCA_028583015.1). Taxonomy (NCBI): domain Eukaryota; kingdom Viridiplantae; phylum Streptophyta; class Pinopsida; order Araucariales; family Araucariaceae; genus Wollemia; species Wollemia nobilis. The sequence continues at coordinate 56,880 of JAQPPZ010004135.1, forward strand.
AGCAAACTAATAGGTAAATTTGGGAGAGATGTTACATTCTACCCTTCTAAAATTAAACATAGTATTTGTGTTTGAAATATCAATATCAATTTTGCATATTTAAATATTGTAAACATTCATCCATAAGATTAAATAACACATGTAATACTCAACCCAAAATATGCATATGTAGATATATATAATGTTCAGTCATATGTCTATTTTCAAACAAATATGGAAACTATTTTTTCATAGTAGCCACATCTTCCCATGTGGCATTTCTATACCATGCTATGGGTAGGGAAGCTTCTAGATAAAATGCAATATTCACCTAGTGAATCTCCTCAAAACAAGGAATATTTAAGTTTATGAATGAAATACCTACCACAAGATCTTGTGTTGATGCCAATCTTCAAGAGTTTCTCCCACCACTTAACACCATTATGAGAAAAAGAAGAGGTAAAGGCCAAAATATGGTTGCTCCACCACCTAGATCATTCCTTTCTTGGAATGATAGAGGTCCATTAAGACCTCCTAATTTGCCTAAAATATGGGATGAGATACCTATGTTTGTACTAAAATATCTTCCATACCAACTGTAACACCCCAGGTATTCTCACCTAGTTGTCCAAAATCATAAATAATTTTTTTGAACAAATCTAGTTTACATCCAACGTTTTAATTAGTACACATGCATATGGTTATTCATTTCAAGGTAATTGACTATTGCAATCAACCTCCTTAAATGTTTGATATTGGTCAAATATTGCAAATAGTGCCATTATGTGAACACGTTCATCTCCTTTACTAGAGTTTTATGTTCATGGCATGGGGTTGTCCTTTCAGGGCCCATAATACCTGAAAGGGTGAACGCATAGCTTCCCCACCCATAGCGTGATATGTTTTAGGTTTTTCCTTTCCCATTACATATGTTATGGTCTAGCGTTTGAATGCCTAGTGCCTAAATGAATGCCCACATTCTCTGGATCCAGTTAAGGCCCACCAATTATTTGGTTTAGAACTAAGTAACTCAGTCCTCACTATGAGTGATGAAGTGTTTTCCCATTCCAATTCTTACTAGACCTTTTAGCTTCGGGGTTCAACTACTCTTGAACTTGCTACATATATACTAACGATTTCCCACTCGAGTTTGGATCATGAGATACCCTCACGTACCACTCACATTTCAATCTGGAGAGAGTGTGCCATTCCACCCTTCATTACTTGTTCACAGTAACAAGACCTCCTTATCCCTGGCAAGGTTACTGAAAAGGGAATGAAGTCGAATCACAACATTTTCCTATCTTGCAATAGCCAAAATTGAGTGTGTGAGTCCATTTATCTTTATGGGATACTCAAGATTGTTTTATAGTTTCACCTTACTCGGTGATAGATTTATTTGAAGACATGGAATAACACTTCTTTTGGTTCTATGGGTTTAAAGCTTAATTCTTATACAAATGTATCCTATTTTTCATGAGATTTCTTCCAACATTTGAAATGATACTGCATAGGTATCTGAAAGTCTATGTAAATACAAAAAAAAATGCTTAAGCCACATAAACTAATTATAAAAGAATATTCTTTCATTCCATTTTCAATTGTAAAAATTAATAGGATTATATAACTTCACTGATTTCTACTATATAAGATAAAGAAGTGACATTCATTATCTTTAATTCGATCCACAATCATTATTTTCTTTATTACATTAAAACGTTATTCAACTAAGTCATTCCTAAGTCTAACTTCCTTTATTATTATTATTTTCTTTATATACACTTTTAACTATTCATTTAATTTGAAAGCCACGTATCCAATCCTATCCCCAAAGAATTATATAACTATTTATAAAACAAGATTTTTCCTTGTATTCTATTTATCTACTTTAATTTACAACTGAGCATCTCAACGACAAAAAACATATAGCTAATATATTCTCACTCGATTTTCAAAGGACAATTTTCAATGAACAAGGTGTCACAAAAACAAGTTATTGACAGTTCTGTTGTGACCATTTCACAACGTCCCCAAATTCGGGGACCCACCCAAAATTTTTAAATTTTGGGAATGTTGTTTATCATGTTTTATTTGCATTATTTATCAGTTGGTGTCGTAAAAGTCAGTTGACTTTAGTTTTATTTTATCATTTTTTTAGTGTTAATTTTTGTTTTGTTGTCTCATGTTAAAAATTGTTATTTCTTGTTTTAGTGTGGTCATTTTTTGTATTTATTATGTTCATTATATTTTATTTTTATGATTATGTTATGTTTATGTTTATTACGTTGTTCTTTTATTTATGTAATGTATTTTATGTTAATATTGTAATGTTTAGTTATTTTTAGTATTGTTTATTTAAGTTTGTTTTAGTATTGGTTTGTTACATGTTAATGGAGTCTTTTGTTGGTTATCTAATGTTGTGATGTTTTAAAGTTTATTTTTATTTTTATTTTTATTTTAAATTATTTTAAATTGGATTAAATATCTGATTTAAAACATTTATATTTAATCTAATCTGATACAAAATGTTTTTGTTTTGTAGAGGTTCGAGATAGGTGGCGTTTATGCGGGTCAAGAGGTGCTTTTATCATGTGAACAACTCATAGAAAGTGATATGATGTTTTCGAGATGATAAAATACTCATTTTGAAATCTTCAACACATGTGGGATAATAAGAATGTATTCTTTGGATAAAACATCAAATCAAGTGATAGTTGTGAACCTAGTAATGATCACCATTGTTGTCCACTAGTTTGATCTTACTAGAATGTGGCAGCATATTGAAATGGTTTAGAAGTGTCTTGAAATGACATGACAACATGGCAACTAGGACATCAAAATTGAAACATGGCAGATAAACACCAAAAGGGCATGAATAGGCAATGCTGATGAATAGATTTTGCATCCAAATCTAGTGCAGCAAAGCGTAGTTGTAGCAAATAACATGAGGGCAAATGACATGAGATTTGAAATCATAGCAATGCAGGTTGTGCAGTGTTTTGGTGAGAAGGATAGTGAATAGCGGATGAAGAGCTTAACAGAGACAATTGGCAACGTCATTAGGAAAGATATGAGGAGGTTTTCTAAAGATGATTTTTATTTTCATATTGATGATGATTTACGTCATTATCATAGAGGATAGTTTCACCACAGGAAAAAAGAAGATGTATTAAAGTGGAACGAAATTCCAACATAGGAATATGCTACTGGAAATAAATAGTTTGTATGGGAACTTAAAAATGGATTGCAGACAGGAATAAATGAAGTAGGGATGAAAGATATTTTATGGAACTTTCATTTATCAAAATCATCTTATCATGGTTTTAATCCATGGTTAAGTTTGGTCTATTCAGGTTTTGTCAAAATATGCATGTAACACCCATGTGTAAAGGTTTTTTTGAGTTATCCAAGCACTACAGTGTGCAAAAGAGGACTTGAGCAGGCTACATTACAGATTTATGAGGCCTCTGTACGTATATACTATGTTATTTTTACACTTTGGTCTCTCTATATGATATAAAAGGACTGTGCACAATAAGAGAGATCATATATTTATTATGTTGGTTGCTGAGTGTTATCCCCACCATTTGGCTAATCGTATGTCTGGATATTATTCCAAATACAAGAAATAACAAAAAATGTTTGTATCTTTGAAATGAGAATAAGAATAACCTATCATATAGAAAATCCATCCACTATTCTTGGGAATTTTTAAATGGTTTCAAGGCAATATGGCTTTGGAATTTAGAGGGGGTTACTGATAAAGAATACGCCAAATTCTACCAATCTCTTGTAAAGGATTTTAGTGAAGAAAATAACTTTGCATGGAGCCACTTCAGTGCAGAAAGTGATGTTGATTTCTAGGTATTTTTGTTTGTTTCACTAAAAAGCTTTTCAAGATTTACATGAAAGTTACTACACAGCCAAGGTAAATCTACTTGAAACAACAAAACAATGTGATGAAAAGGATGCTTCATCATCGTAGGAGTTGACTATCCTTTGCATGAGGGTGGCATTGGTGTTGTATTGTGCCATTTTCATGATCCCTGCAAGACTAGAGTTCTCGACCCATTACGTATCTCTTCCAGGTGTGTTGAAAATATTGAAAAGGTTAAAGCAAAAAGTGTTTTTAAAGGCAACTCTTGAAGGAAGAGAAGAGGAAGAGACAACCATTTTGATGGTGCACTAATCAGATCAAATCTGGATTCACCATTAAAAACAACAATATCTTAACTTCTTAGATTTAAAATATTATTAATTTCTTTTATCCATTCTTTATCCCACATAAAACCTTTATATTTAATCAATAACTTCTAAAAAATTCAGCATTAATTCAAATCTTGAACTCTACAACTAAATATTAATTATTTTCAAATAACATATGAATCAATATAATAAAGGCACATTTACCTTCTTGTACAAGATTTACTTCCAAAATTCATTAAGCCAATGATAAGAAAGGGCTTTTATATTGTATCTATGAAATATAATGAAACATCTTCTTAAATGACTCATAACAATAATAACACATATAACAATAATATGATGCCAATAGAATCATTCACACCAACATTATTGCATTTATGTTTACTACCGACATGACATGCCATTGATTGGAGATCCAACGGTTCATGAAATTAATCATTTCAGAAACTATTTTTCATAGCTATTTAAATGTGACAGGAACCCTATTTAAACCTGTATCTTCTTAATGAAAGTTAAAACTTACCAATTCAACCACCTTAGGTTTAAATTTTGAGTTATTTCTATGTTATAGAGTGACCCAACATATATATTTAAAAATATATTAAAAATTAGCAACACATTTTTAAGTAAAATGTAGAATCTAAGACCTTGCATAGCAATTTAGATGGCCTGGACCAGTAGTCCATATGACCTTGCATAGCAATTTAGATGGTCTGGCACAACAATTCAGATGGATTGGCATAAGTATCTTGCGTCTGATTATACCCAACTTTTACTACCATGTGCAATGCCAACATACAATACCTATGCTTGAATGAGGGAGGGATCTTATTTATGCAACTAAGGAAGTAGTTGCATCCTCCAACTAACTACTTGAAACCTTATCATTTTCTTATATTATATTTGACATGCAATTACATTTCATTTCATGGTTCACTTTATGACTACTAACTATGCCAACATATTTTGTCAAACACATTGCATATGAACTACAAAATGACAAAACTTTATCTATTTGCAATCTAGTAGCAAATAATTTAGCCAATTGCAATGTTGATTTTTGGCTTTGTGAAATTTAAATTTTAAAATGTAATTGGAGTAGTGAGATTTTTTCTATTAATGAAAAGATATTGTAGACACCAAAACAGCACCAATCCGATTATGTGACTGCAAACACTGATCGCTTTGACAAACATAGCCCCCAGGGCAGCCCTCAGTGGTTAAACAAGTGGTCTTAACCACTTTCATAGCAATTTTGTAAGGTCAAGAAGCAATTTGGCACACTTGGACACTTTGCCCAGTATTCGTCTCACCCAGGGACGAATTCAAAATAGAATCCGTCCCACCCCAGGACGAATTTTGAATCCGTCCCTGGGTGGGACGAATTCTAAGCTTAACGGGCAAAAAGGCAAATGGTGCCAAGTGGCAGCCCATAACAGCTCGGCTAAGGACTCCCGCCTTGCACGCGTGTGTAGGTGGACGAAGGGGCCGTTAGAAGACTGTCACAAAAAGCATTTATCAAAGCTCAAGTCAATGGAGGACTCCCCTCCCTCATGGGAAGACAAGACTGCCACATGGCGCCTATGGCCAACACATGGCATTTGTGCTTCCCTCCCAAAAGAGACCCCTTGGGTCTATAAAAGGTGGGACTTTTCTCACCCAAAACATACAAAGTTGAAGGAGTTTTCAAGCAACGAAGTGCTGCCGAATTGAAGACCCACTTGCATCCCTTTTGGTTCACCTTCCCACATCCACCAATCTCTTTTGCAAGGGAGGTTGTTGGGTGGCCTTTGGAAGCTCGAACCTTACCCAAATCCAACGCATGGACACCTGAACCAACCAATTCGCCGACCCCCCAATCCTAAGAGGTTTTGGGCCCATCCCTGGTGGATTGGCTCCAAAATCAAGTGCCAACGGTGGGAGGCCCACTTGGGCACCCCCGCACCTCCCAAGTCCTATTTTTAGTTTTTGAGCATTTTAGATCATTTTTTAGATTGCATTTTGTGTTATTAGGTTTGATTAATCCATAGCTGCAATTTTGTAACTTTTGGTCAGATTTTAGTATGTTTTGTGTTGCTTTGTCGTTTCGCTAACTTGCAGGTGTCAAGGTCAAATTCCCGAGGGTGGAGGCCAAATTGGGAAAATCCGACCATCTGGGTCGTCCCAAAATGGCCCCAATTACATAACCCCCTTGTTTGGTAGGCATTTTGCAGGTCTCGGGATCCGACATTGGAGCAGCAGCAGGTCGGTTTCTTCAACACGTAAGAATTCGTCCCACCCAGGGACGAATTGCAATCAGAATTCGTCCTGCCCAGGGACGAATTCCAGTTGAAGGTAGATTGGCCAGCTGTCTCAGTGGCAGTGGCCTTCTGGTAACTTTTCTTATCTTCTGTCAAGTTTTGAAGCCATTTGGACTCACTGTAATCACTGTTTTAGGCAAATATTTACATGCATATTTCGTTAGTTTTAGAGAGCAAACGCTTTTCATTTGCAGCGAGTGCTACTGACATCTTGGTTGTTTCTTTGTTCGCAGGAGAAGCAAGCAGAGGTGAAGAACTCATCGACATCAGCGGCGACATCATCTTGGCCCGCCCATTGCAATCGTGGGCACGCGGAAAGAGGAATCATTCAAGTGATTGTAATCAAACTCTATTTGCGCTCCTAGCCCCTGAAAAGGGAGGAGACATCATTGTAACAGAGATCAAGGGATATTAATGAAAGGGCTGTGTTTTCTCTATTTGATTGTGTCTCTTCCAATGTGTTTCTTTTCCATTTCATGCAATTTACATTTCTAGGACTTAAGCGTACTTAATTTTGAATGCAATCGCACTTGGTGTTTCCTTTGCCCGGAATCTCGTGCTTTCAGTGGCGATCACGGTGGGACCTGTTCCCTGGTTTTTAAAATCACAGAAACTGATCAAAGTTTTGTGTTTGTGCTTGACAGGTACATTTTTTTTGTTGCAGATCGCTATTCGTCTCCGACAGGGACGAATTCTTTTCTCGCAATTCGTCCGACCCCGGGACGAATTCAAATTCGTCTCTCGGGAGGGACGAATTCTGTTCCGCAATCCGCCTCCCGTAGGGACGAATTCCTGTCTACGGATTTTCAGAGCAGAAATTCAGAAGCAACTGGAGCAGCAGAGAAGAGGTAGGGATTTTTATCATCTTCGTTAAATTTTCTGTTTCTCGTTTCTCGTTTCTTTAATTGTTTTCATTTAATCCTCGCATTGCATTAGGAAAAGTCATGTATGCTAGTTTCATTTTTGTTGAATAAAACGAATCCCACACACATCACGAAACAATTTTAAACCAAGGATCCGGTCGTAAGACCCCAGCCCTTGATCAAGACCATTGGTGGATTTCATCACCACCTTGGCTTGATTTGCATCCATTTCCCGATTGTCAACCGTTGTTAGGCGTAAATCCCGACGAAGACAGACCGAGCGTAGCCGGGGTGATTCCCATGCGCGCGAGGATAAGTTTTCTATGGTAGGTGCCATTAACAGACAATCCCCCTTCCGTACCGCCTACGTACCACGTACCTTCCGCTCTCACGTACCTATAGTCTCCCTCTCGTAAGGGCGGGTATATAGAGAGGTTGGTATATCGGCCTGGCTGGTATATTGAAGGGGCGACCTTTTTGGAGTTATAAGAGCCTACATGATGCATTTAAACGTTCTACAAAACCTACAAAAACAAAACAAAACATCAAAATGCACTAAACCAGTTTAGGACACACCAAGAATCCTTAAAAGAGATAATCACGATTTTGTGAATGTGTGTGTTTAATTCTGCTTAGTGTAGACAAAAAAAAAAAAATCATAAAAACGAGATAAAAACTTATTTAGATAGCATAGAAGCACCGCAATGGTGTACACCCGCAGTCAAGCCCAATCAAGGGCAGAAGCTCCGGAAGGTACACAAAAAGCAGGCACAAGTCGCCTTCACTTCAGTCCTGAGGATTTGGTCATACCGCCTTATAGGTCAAACCTACAAAAGAATCCAATTCAGAATCCTCGTTGGGGTATGCCTATTCAAAGCAGCCCCTTTCGGGAAGATGCCTTACATGTAGACCTTGACATAAATAGAGAATCACCTCTTGAAGTTAGGCATGAGTGGCCACCGCGCGATGAAGCGCTAAACGGGCACACCGTCCATTTAGAGGGGCAACGTGGATATGGCATCCCTTCTTTACCTATCATCGTAACAGAGAGACCAAATCCGGAGCGTAGGGCTCCTTACATAGGGCGACCTAACTCCGCCCATCCCATTTAGCACCCATGAGAGAGAATATGAGGAAGATCATCACATTCCTCAAGGACAACAACATACAATGCGGGAACCTTATGCATTTCCGCACCAACAGGATATCATGATCACCCCTTGAGGCCAGAACCTCGAGCACATACCGCCTACCTCGACAGAGGGAAGCGACCCCTTGAGATTTTAGAGCATCAAAACCGAGGTAAACCCATAGGAGGAACATTTGAACCTTCTGAACAAAATAGGGTAGATCAAATTGACCCGGCTGTCGCCAGATATACCATCCGTCAAGCCCAAATCATGCGGCTTAAACAAAGTCAGCAAGAGATAGAGTATCAATACCGCTTGGATAAAGAACGCATGCAACGCGAAGCGGATGAGTTACGATATGAAATACCTGAGAGGGGGCCAACCCCTCGCATCCAAAGAGCTGAACAAGGATGAGAGGCGTAATCCGTTGGTGCAAGACAGGTCTCCACGACCTCGTCAAGCTCTGCCTCCAAGACCCCATAGATTCGAGAGGGAGGCAACTCCCCGAAACAATGATGGGTACCTTCAAGGAAGAGCTTGATCAGGGTCATAGGTTTCGCCCTGAGACTCCTCAAGAATTTTATGAGGAGTATGAACCAGAAGAGGAATATATTGAAACTCCCCATCAAGGCAGGAAGGATGCCATTCGGCCACCCCTCCATAGGCCTCCAGTTTACCGTAACTTGCAACAAGAGCGAACAAGAGAGGAAGAAATAAAATCTTTCGATGCATACCAAGCGCTATTGGAGCGTTTGGAGTCTGTGGAGACAAAAGCTGCTGGGCATCAAAAACCCACATTACGTCTACTCCGCAATAATCCGGTGCATCCCTCAGTGCCTACACCTCTTTACCCCGAACACTTCAAGTTGCCTCAATTGGCAGTTTTTAAAGGTGAAGAGGACGCACAGGAACACGTTACACGATTTCTAAGCCAATGCTTCGGCATCCAAGATAATGACGCATTATTGCTTAGAACATTCATAACCACATTCGTAGGCCCTGCCTCGGATTGGTTCACACAACCGCCCAAACACAAGTATAAGCAGCTTAGATCAGCTAGTAGATGCGTTTCTTGAACGTTTCGCCTTCAACACAAGGAAGAAGGCATCACTTAGTGATCTTGCTAGCCTTAAACAATTTGAGGAGGAAACAATGGCAGCGTACGGGAACCGATGGAGAGCTTTGCTTTCTAAGTTACCCTACCGTCCTCCCATGTCGGACCTCACGCAAATGTTCGCAAAAAGTTGCTTAAAATCAATCTCTCGGTCTATTGTTGCTGCGACAATACGACAACTTAGAAGAAGCTTTGGCGCAAGCCGGAGTCATAGAAGAGATTAAGATAGGCGAAGGCGCAATTGCCAAGCCTAAGAAGAAAGAGTGGAATAAAACCACTAAAACTGGGACAACGCAACCACAACACGCTGCAATCAACCAAGTTGCGATAAATGTCCCCGCGCTTGTGCAAGAAACGCAGCCTCAAAAGGCTAACTACTGTGCAAGTGCCTCCTGCTTACGAAAGAGATAACAGAAGACAGGAGCAGTATCAGCAGCGTCGCCCTAGGCGACAATTCACCCCGTATGCGGAGTCTAGGGACTCCTTATTTGACCGCTTGTCGACGGCAAATTTAGTTACTCTGCCATAAATCCAAATTTTTGACCCTAACATTCCCAAGCCTAGGGGGTATAGGGAGGAATTGTATTGCACATTCCATAGGCGCAGAGGACATGACCTAAATGGGTGCTAGAAATTCAAAGAACTAGTCCAGGATTTGATCGACAACCGAACATTGGTCGTGGACAACCCCATCGCACCAAACAACCAACAAATGGGGGTATTCAAGGACCCCTTGCCTGCCCACGAGGCACAGCACAAAACCGCTCCAGATTAACGAGGTGCGACAAGATCTTCCCGCGCAAGGATTTGTGGGAATGATTAGCATTGTAACAAGGAACAGAAAATACCCAACAGCTTGCCCCCGAGGTAGCTCGCGAGGGAAGTTCCGTCGACATCGCAGCCTCAACAACGCCCAACGCAGCTACCTCCGCCTAGACCTGAGGTCACGATACGAACCAAACTCACGCAGAGTTTGCGGACCACGTCGGCTAGGCTGTCCATCTACGAGCTTATTCAACAATCAGCTCCCCATAGAGAAGCTCTTATGGACATTTTAAAAGCCATTGAAGTACAACCCCACGAAGCAAATTCTTTCAACGCCTTCGTGGGACATGTGAAACAATGTACGGAGCCCGTCATCACATTCAAAGAAAACGAGGTCAAAACGATATCAAATGACATGCCGGATCCACCCCCGCACGTTATCGCACGGGTCAACGGGATCCCGTACAAGAGAGTGCTGATAGATACTGGCTCGTCCAAGGAACATTATAACCACTCGCAAGCATTGAAACATTTAAAACTGCCAGCCTCTCACATCACAGCTTCCACGTACACACTGCGAGCTTTTAACGATGCAATTTGCTCGACGATCGGCACGGTTGTTCCGCCTATACAGGTAGGACAAAAGTCAATACCCACACCGTGCCATGTGCTGGAAGGCGAAATGGCTTATAATATACTGCTAGGGCGGCCTTGGATCGGGGACATGAAGTGTGTCCCCTCGATCGCACACCAGTGCTTGAAGTATGCCTATGAAGGGCAAATACATGTAGTCCCAATGGACTTAGAGCCCTTCAAGTATTGCAATGCGGTACAATTCATACCTCAATCGACCCTCCCATCAACGCATTTGGATTTTCAATTAAATCCATCTAAACAGGGTCCGATACCGCAGGCACCACTGGTGGCCAACAAGGCAAAATCCCAACCAGGTGAGACTTCATCACCTACTCCTTCATCATCAACGCCACCTATCGTGGCCCAACAGAAGGACAAGGGAAAGCAAATCATGGAAGAGGTTAAGCCTCTAGAAGAGGGGTTGCCCACAATTTCAGCGATATCAACAGAGGAAGCGCCCAACGCAACAGAAACCAAGATTCCTGAACCACCAAACATGGAATGGACTCAGGAAGGACTACCGTTTCCTCCTACCCAATCATCAACAATCACTGTTGAGATGGCAAGTACGGGCCTGGGGGAATACTTAGTGCAAAATGTTGTGGCAACCCCCACACTGGAGTCAGTACAAGACATGGGAAGACCTCGCCTTCCCATTGGAACAATCGTCCCTCTAGGCTACCCACCGAACCAAACGAATTTTGTGTATGGGGGCCTTGATCATGGTTCTGAACCATGCGAACAAAAGGAAACAGATGAAGAGCCTTTTGTCGAAAACATCAATTATCTCGTCGAACCCATAATTTGCCCTAAAATATCTCGAACAATGCAATTGGCATGGGTATGGGCTAGGCAGATATGAGCAAGGGATGCGGATCCTTTGCCAACCAAGATATCAGATGCCATATGACAAGTCAGGGGTAGGGTTCAACCATCCCCCGCCATTAGACATCTTGGTTGAAAATATGCAAGGCCTAGAAATAGGCAACAGGGGGGATTGGCACAAGACCCGTACGCCAATCCAAACACAGAATACACATTAGGGGATTATCTCCCATGGTATACAAACACCCCTGGAAATAGCAATAATCCCTCTCCTTTGCTAGAGAGAGGTGAAAGTTCATAGAGCAATCCTCAAAGAGAACAACAACGGCTTCCAGACATTTTTTTGAAACTGTTCCCCTTAGAGGTTCCAGATGAAATAACACAGTCTCAAAAGAATCAGGTCCCTCCACTAAGAGTGGAACAACCGCAATGGGACCAAATTAATTCACTGGAACAGGAAGAGTCCTCAATGTCGCAAGCAACGGATGTTGAAGAGGATGAACAATTTTGGATCTATGAAAGCGATTCAGAAGACGAAACCGAAATGGACTATCTCAGACATGCGCGACGACATCACCGCGCTCTAACTCATGAAGATCTAATGGGACAAATGGGTATACGGTTAGGACATGAATGGCACGTAGACCCAACGAGGTGGGACCAAGTGTTAGGCCTATGGCTCCAAATTCAAGATGAGCATCGTCCACCTCGAGATCCCATCAGGACAGCAGTACCGAGGGAAGACCCCGCCTTCCTTTTCACACATAGAGATGAATTTGCACCTAGAGAGGATCCATTCGTGCCTCGTTCCCGTAGAGCCAGATCCGGAGTATAGGGAACATCTAAAAGAATCAAGTCATCACACCCGTGGTTCCTGGAGACCAAATTCATTCCATCCACATGATCTCCATTGATTTGACCACACCCATCCGCAATCCGACCGATCCATCACGGTCATTGCATCTAAACATGGATGCCATTGATTGGGATCGCGTCAATTCACCATTGTCACCATCAGAGTACTGGCCTTTCGATGAAATGCTTCATTTTACCCCAAGGACAACTCAAGATATTTTTCAAGTCGAAGAGGGACCCGAGGTCCCAAACGCAGATCTTAACTCAGCTCGATGATATCCATTTAATCCCAACTCCACATCAGCTTGGAGGACGGATCTCACATGTCGGGCCGAAGAGACGACTGACGTAGACATCGGCACAGATCCAATGAATCCACGGATTCTCAAGTCGGGGGTAAGCCTTTCCCCCGAGGAGCAAGCCGAATACATTGCCCTTCTCAAAGAGAAGAAGGAAGTTTTTGCATGGTCGTACAAAGATATGCCAGGACTAGACCCGCAGCTAGTCATGCACAACTTAACGCTTGATCCGAAAATCAAGCCTGTAAAGCAAAAACTAAGAAAGATGCACCCAACAAGGGGCCTTGATGGTCAAAGACGAATTGCAAAAGCCGTTGGATGCACAATTTGTCATCTCGCATGGGATTATCCGCCATGGTTGTCCAACATGGTTCCCGTCAAGAAGCCCGACGGGAGGATTCGCATATGCACCGACTTTCGAGACCTAAACAAAGCGAGTCCTAAGGATGATTTCCCCTTGCCAAGCATCGACGCATTGGTAGACGCTACAAGCAGGTCACGAAATGCTCTCCCTAATGGACGGTTTCTCAGGATACAATCAAATTCGTATCAATCCTGAAGACCAACTCAAAACGGCATTCACAACGCCTTGGGGGACATTTTGTTATAAGGTCATGCCTTTTGGCCTTAAAAATGCTGGCGCTACATACCAACGTGCTATGACTTATATCTTCCACGATTACATGCACAAAACTTTGGAAGATTACATGGATGATTTGTTAGCCAAGTCTCTCTTGCGCTCAGATCATCTCGGTGACTTAAGCAAGATTCTCGATCGCCTCATAGAGCATAAGGTCGATCGAATCCCAAGAAGTGCGTGTTCGGCGTCACATCTGGAAAACTCTTGGGTTTTATAGTCTCCAAGAGAGGCATCGAAGTGGACCCAAACAAAGTCAAGGCAATCCTTGAAATGGCTCCCCCAACCACTATCAAGCAACTCAGAAGTCTGCAAGGAAAGGTCGCGTCGATTAAACGCTTCATAGCGCAATTATCTGACAAATGCCGACCAATGAACAAATTATTGCACAAGGGGGTCACATTTCATTGGGATGACGAGTGCCAATCAACCTTTGACGAAATCAAACAATACTTGGCTTCGCCGCCAGTATTGGCACCGCCTAGACCAGGTGTGCCGTTCTACTTATACATCTCACACATCGAGGTGGCACCGGGCGCAATGCTAGCCCGTAAGAATGAACTTCACAAAGAACAAGTGCTACTTACTATCTTAGCCGCACCCTGGTCAGCTACGAACTTAACTATGCATACGTTGAGAAACTCGGCTTGGCAGTGGTGTTTGCTACCAAGAGGCTACGCCATTACATGCCGAGCAACACGACGTATGTTGTGTCTAAGGAGAATCCATTGCGATACATGATGAGTCGTACTTATCATAGTAGTCGCACGGCGAAATGGATCATGTTGTTGACGGAATTTGACATTGAGTTTATTGGGCAAAAATCTATAAAAGGACAAGTCATAGCCGATCAACTAGCAGAGGCTCCTCTTGAAGACGATCAGCCTCTAGTCATAGAACTACCCGATGATGAGGTCTTCCATGTCTCGTAATCGCCAGATTCTGAAGAGCCTGAGTCTCAGGCCGACATAACCTTATTTTTTGATGGTTCTAAATGCGAGCAAGGTGGTGGCGCAGAATTGTATTCTTCACACCGCAGGGCGCTCCAATGCCCCCGTCATTTAAATTAAACTTCCAATGCACCAACAACAATGCAGAATATGAAGCCTTGCTCCTAGGTCTTCAGACAACAATCGCCATGAACATCAAAAGACTGAACATCTTTGGTGATTCGCTGTTAATCGTCAATCAAGTCAAAGGGGTATATCAATGCAAATGCCCAGTTCTGAAGGCCTATAAAGCCCTCGTGGATAAATTCCTGGCAAAACTTGAGTGGTATGACATCGAGGCACTCCCTCGATCATCGAATCATTTTGCGGACACAATGGCCTCCTTAGGGTCACTAATCCCGCAAGACCTTTCCGGTGATATAACAACCATTCAAGTCAAAACCTTATCGCAACCCGCGATGGAGCGCGCAAGCTCAGACTTGACGCCAGGAATCCACATGATCCAGATCGAACCATCTTCGGATAAGTTCTTTCGAATCCGAGACTATTTGAAACATGCCAACTGGGGGTCTTTGTTCTCCCCCACTCCCATTAATAGCAACACAACGCTATTCTTACAAGTTCTATCCCAATCAGCATTTGTTAGGGAAGAACTCCAAAAGGGATTGGCTGTTCAAACTGTCGAGGTATCCGATCAACAGGATTGGTATTTACCCATAAGAGACTACCTCAAGTTAGGTAATCTACCCTTTGGATTGACGCAAGCCGCAAAACGAACATTCAAACAGAAAGCGGCAAAATATGTCTTGATAGGAGACATTTTGTATCGTCGCAGCTACGACGGAATTCTTCTTCGTTGCTTGGACCAAGGAAGAGTCCACTTGGGCAGTCACCCAAGCGCATGATGGTACATGTGGCGGCCACTTCAGTGGTATGGCCATTGCAAAGCGCATTCTTCGCATGGGCTATTATTGGCCATCTTTAGAGCGAGATTGCTGCGCGTATGTCAAGAGGTGCGTAAAATGTCAACATCATGCCAATTTAATGCACGCACCTTCCCAGGCCCTACATACAGTCCAGTCTGCTTGGCCATTTTCGTAGTGGGGCCTCGATCTAATCGGAAAGATCTCCCCGCATCGTCAGAGCCGTCACACGTTTATCATAACGGCCACGTAATATTTTACCAAATGGGTGGAAGCAATTCCGTTAACCTCTACGACAGGACCCCGCATTGCGGAGTTCATTTTGCATTACATCATATGTCGTTTTGGTATTCCATCCAAAATAATCTCGGATAATGGGCCATCATTCAAGAACAAAGACGTGCGTGCTTTAACCACAAAGTACAAAATTCAGCACAACTTTTCAACACCCTATTATCCGCAAGCAAATGGGCAAGCGGAGGCGTCAAACAAAACGCTAGTCGCCATCCTTAAAAAGACCGTCGCAGACAATCATAAGGATTGGCACATACAAATCCCACTTGCCCTTTGGGCTTATCGCACTAGCATTCGGACGCCCACTGGGGCAACTCCGTTTTCACTAGTGTATGGCTCAGAGGCAGTAATGCCTCTCGAGTTGGAAATTCCTTCCCTCCGCATATCAATGCAGGAATTCATCGATGATGACACTGCACGGCAGGCCCGGTTAGACCAACTTACGTTGCTTGACGAAAGACGCGTTAATGCTCTCGAGCACTTACGTATCTATCAAGAGCGGCTTAAGAGAGCTTACAACATGAAAGTTCACCTAAGAGACTTTCGGGTTGGTGATCTGGTTCTGAAGGAAAACCAACAAAACTCTAATTTGCCGTCCCATATGAGAGACAAATTCATGGCAAATTGGCTAGGTCCTTATGTCATTGATAGCAAAATAGGACCAGGAACGTACAGGCTAGCTTCTCTTGACGGTATCAAGGAAACAGAACCCTTGAATATCAGTCATTTGCGACCATTTCATATCTAAGAAAGCCATATACCAAAAAAAAAAAAAAAAACAAACAAAAAGCTCCAAGGATTATCGCAATCTCTGTCAACCCCAAAAGCTCCAAGGATTATCGGGTCAAAAAGCTCCAAGGATTACACTTGGTCAACCAAAAAGCTCCAAGGATTATCGCAATCTCTTGGTCAACCCCCAAAAGCTCCAAGGATTATCGCAATCTCTTGGTCAATCCAAAAAGCTCCAAGGATTATCGCAATCTCTTGGTCAATCCAAAAGCTCCAAGGATTATCGCAATCTCTTGGTCAATCCAAAAAGCTCCAAGGATTATCGCAATCTCTTGGTCAATCCAAAAGCTCCAAGGATTATCGCAATCTCTTGGTCAATCCAAAAGCTCCAAGGATTATCGCAATCTCTTGGTCAATACAAAAAGCTCCAAGGATTATCGCATCTCTTGGTCAACAAAAGCTCCAAGGATTATGCACTCTTGGTCAACCCAAAAAGCTCCAACGATTATCGCAATCGTTTGGTCAAAAAAAAAATCAAGAAATTCAACAAAAACAAAACAACAAAAATCATCAAAAACAACAAAGATTTGCATCTCAATTCTAGGCATACTCGAATTCATCAAAAACAACAAAAACACCAAGCATAACTTTTACCACACTACAGTCAGTGGTCTGGGAATGTACCAAGAGTTTCAGTGATTCAGTCATCATTTTCCTCTTTAGCCATGTAGTGTACCAAGTCGAACAGATTTTACGAAGGTAGAGTCATACTTGAAATACACCTTGTTACGTAACATCCCAACACAAATCAAAACACTAAAATTCCCAAATTGTGTGAACGAAAGACGAAACCAGCAAAATAATCTAGGTCACCACAAGCGAAACGGTTATCTTGCTCATCCCCCTGTGCGAATGACCCCTAGAATGCCGAGAGTTGGCAAAAGGACAAGCATCCTCCCTACCCAATTCCCTAAGAATCCCTAAAGTTCTCAACAGCTTGCAAAACACAAAAATTTGCAAAATGTCAAAACTCCAAATTTGACAAACTATAGTGCACACATCAAAAGGCACAAACAACAGTGATTTTCATCACTCCATATCCCCAATCCCTTGCTCAAAAAAAAAAAAAAATCAAAATAAACAGTGATCTTATCACTACAAAAGAGCAAGTATCCCAATACAATTGAAGAAAAGAAGGGAGTTGACCTTGAATCCCTGGAACTCTCAAGGATTCTATAGGTCATAAGGCAAGCTTCAGTACCAATTTGGTTGATAGCCTATCGGTAATGTAGTAAACCTCCCGCATGACGATATATCTCGTCACATTAACTTGCGTACAGATCAATGTTTGCATGTGGATGAGCTAGCTTATGGCATCCTGGATTACAACGCAGATTAATCTTAGTACATACAACAAAGGAATTCGTGGAGCTAATTAGGTGATCCTCAGTACAAGTTCGGTTGAAAGCCCATCTGGCACTGGCGGTATCCTAACAAATACCACTAAATGAACTCAATTGCACACACAGGGATGTTAAATAACTCGGTCAAAAATAGGTCCGATTCATACCTTGTTCAAAAGTCTTGTAAGATAAAGTACAATCATGGATAGTGAGATAAAACTGTCTGAATCTCAGAAAATCATACATTCATCCCAAAACCATCTGCGCTACTTATCATCCTTATGATACCATCATAAAATACAAAAACAAAAAAACCATGTAAATAAAGAGCTTCTTAAACAATAATAGTGCAATCACCACAAATATCATTCATCCATTTCAACTTGCATATCACATAGACATCTAAAACATATGCATTTATCATAACATCTGCATTCATCAAAATAAATAAACATGCATAACAAAAATCACATCATCACATGTACAAAAATAAAAACAATATATATATATATATATATATCATCAAAAAGATGCCCGCAGGCTACAAAACCGGTCCTCAGACCCCGCAAGCATATCCAAAACCCAACCTAAGGCGTCGACCACCATGATCACGCAGGATCGGTGCGACGGGAACTACCCCCCGTGGTGTGGGTCCGACGGGACCCTGCAGGGCGGCTACTGCTAGCCCCCGCATCATGCCTACTACCACCCCCTCATCTAACCGCCTCGCGACGAGATGATGCTCGATCGCTCGCCAAACTATCCCTCGTCCGTCGAGAAGATCTACTGATCGAAGGCTCAGGGAGCCGCCCGCCAAGGCGGATGACCTCCCTCTCCAAGTCTATCCGATACAGACACCACTCTGCCTCTCGCCGATGATAGATAGACAATGCATCATCGCGCTGCGCCAAAACTCTATCCCGCTCTGCCAACTGAGCCCGTAGAAGATCCCTCTCCAGATCCCGCATCCGTAGCAGCTCTGTAAGTCGTGCAACCTCATCGCCTACATCCGACCCCACCTCCTCTGTATCTGTCGGACGCATAGGACTCGCGGGGACAGTAGCCTGCTCGAGCTCCAAATGCTCCTCCACATCCCGCATGTCCGGCTGCTCCGGAACACCCAAGTCCACATCCTCATCTCCCACATCCACCATGTCTGCATCATCCAACGGCCCCCCCAATCACCCCCTGCCGCCTCAGCATCCTCCACTGCCGCCTCCGTGCCTCCCAGTGGACCCTCTCCTCTCCAACGCCGCAATACCCACCACGAGTCATACTCAGTGGTAGTACCGACGTCATCCACATCCAACACCTCAATCACCGCATCCGACTCCTCGCCCAATGGCACGAGGACCGGTGGCTCCAGATCCCTCTCATCTCCCCGACGTCGATAGCCTACGGGCTCACCAGGCAACCCCTGGCGCACCCCAAACTGTCGTGTAACCCGACGGTACGAAAAGAACTCATGCTCCGTCCCGTGCCGCCCAGTCAACCATCGCTCCCTCCGTACCCGTCGGAGCCACTCTCCAGCCTCAGGCCAGGCTGGACAGTCCCGATAGGGACGCCAAAACACCTCCCCTGGAGTGAGCCGAGAAAAGGCATCAATGTAGTGCTCAACGGCACCTGCCCATCGCCGACTCTGCCCCTGCTCCGCAGACCGTCGCCACAAAGCCGCATAACCAATCTCCTCATCCTCCATCGCCGCCCGAGTCATCCACGGTAACCCGGTAGGCCTCTCAACAGCTATGTGCTGCCAACCCCAGCACTGCAACAAAAAACTGCAACTGACACCCTTCCGCTGTCGACAACGGACCCCGTACAGCTCCCCGTAAAGCTGTGCCAACAAAGTCTGTCCCCATCTCGTAATCAATCGGTGCCTCTATCGGGCACTCGCCAACCGCCACACCAAATCCAAGCAGGTTCCACGGAACCTCGCGCTCGACGAATCGGGGAGAAGAATGTTAGAAATGAGGCCCATCAAGAATGCGTGCCTCACTCCTAACACCCCCCTCTCCTTCCACCAACTAACCAAAATCCCGCCAGCCTGGCAATCCGCCTCGACTGTCTCCACTGGGTCTGCTACACCCAGCTCCCCCCATGCCCAAAACATCTCGTAAGTATAGCAGTCCGCTGATCAAACGGAGATGTCCTAATAGGCAAACCATCTATCGGAATCCGAAGCAACCGATAGACGTCCTCAAGAGTCACAATCATCTCAACTGTCGGGAGATGGAAAGTATTAGTCCATGGATCCCAAAGCTTGATCGTGGCCATCAGATAGGCCTCGATCCGAAACCACAAGCTCCAGTCGAGCCACCTGCTTGAGCCCAAGGGCATCAAGCCATTCCCAGTCATCATCGGTCAATGCCAACCGCGCCTCAGTAAATGCAGCGGGTACACGGTACCGGCTCCTAACAACCTGCAAGCAAACAAAAAAAAATAAATAAATAAATATAACAGATCAAATTTTCAGTTCTAGGGTTTCTAACCTTAACTGTTAAACAAAAACATCACAAAAAATCTTAAAGTTTTGAAAAGCGTCAACACAAAAACAATGCATTAAATTAAAGCAAAATAAACCCTAGGGTCACTTACAGGTCTCGCCTCGGCTCCGCCGCTCGAACCAGTTTGTGCACTCATGATGGCAGAGAGAATTCCAGCAGCGCTTCGCTTCGCAAACTACCTCCTCCTCCCAGAGCTCCAAAATCGCAAGAAAAAAATGACACAAATGAGCCCAAAATCAAGTTTTGGCCATTAAATAGGCCTATTGCGCTGGAATTCATCCTTGACTGGGACGAGCGCTCTGATCAGCGCTCGTCCCACCCAGGGACGAATTCTCCAGCTGGAATTCGTCCCACCCAGGGACGAATTCAGGCCAGCACAAAAAAAATCAACAAAAATGACTAAAAATGCACTAAAAACAAACAATAAAATTGCCTGACAGGATTGCAAATGCACCTGACAACATGGGCATACAAAATCGACATCGGGGTCACAAATTATCACTATCCTACTCCCTAAGAAGGCTACCATAGCCGGACCGCTCCACGGGAAGACAGATTTTTGACAATTTAATCCCAAAATGGTGTCACAAAAAACAACAAAACAAAAAAAAACAACACAAAACAAACAATAAACATTGCCCGACACAAGTGCTCTTGCACTTAACCTCTTGGCATAGCAAAATTGATGTCGGGGTTTTGCATTGTCACTATCCTACTCCCAAGAAGGCTACCATAGCCGGACCGCTCCACGGGAGGACGGATTGCCGACAATTCAATCACCAAATGGTGTCACAAAAACAACAAAAACAGTACAAAATTCAACAAAAACACAACAAAAACAATGCCGGACACAAGTGCTCTCGCACTTAGCCTCTAGGCAAAGAAAATCGATGTCGAGGTCCAAATTATCGCTCTCCTAATTCCCCAAGAAGGCTATCATAGCCGGACCGCTCCACGGGAAATAGGTTTTCGATGATTTCACCCTCATTATGACATCACCAAAAGGGTTAACACCCACCAAAAATAGGTCCATATGTT
Organism: Wollemia nobilis; assembly: GCA_028583015.1. Lineage (NCBI taxonomy): Eukaryota > Viridiplantae > Streptophyta > Pinopsida > Araucariales > Araucariaceae > Wollemia > Wollemia nobilis. Next base: position 78,330 of record JAQPPZ010004135.1, read on the forward strand.
GGAAAAATTGCACACGCTTAACGGTAAACCCTCTAAAGGCACACCTTGCACAAGTCATCTTGGGTCAAGCGACTCGCCGCTTCTCTCACGAAGGTCATTCCCTCATCGATTCGTCGCTTGAGGGGGTAGTCACACTTAGTCACCAATCAACAATCACACACCCAATTAAGGAAAACGACATGCATTCAAAGAATCATTGACAAAGACAATCACGCTCCCGCTTGGGGCAGTAAACAAGCAACAATCAAATCAATCAAACACTTGGCATTTCGTGAATCATGAACACAAGGTTCCCCCTGAGGATAAAAATGCCCTTCACTTGTTCATGATTGATCAATGTCTAAGTTCAAGTCACACCTCACCAAAATAGGTTAATACTTGAAATAAAATTCCTTAGCTCGTCGAAGCAAGGATTCAAGAATGCATGCCCTTTCCATACTTGGGGCATCAAAAGTTGGTTAGGTTACCAAGAAACCCTAATCATTAGTGCTTTGGTTATCTATTTTTGCTCAAGATCGCGTCACCCGCAGCGCTTCCCAAAAAGGGGCATCTCGTAGACACCAAAACAAGCACCAATCCGATTATGTGACTGCAAACACTGATCGCTTTGACAAACACAGCCCCCAGGGCAGCCCTCGGAGGTTAAACAAGTGGTCTTAACCACTTTCATAGCAATTTTGTAAGGTCAAGAAGCAATTTGGCACACTTGGACACTTTGCCCAGCATTCGTCTCACCCAGGGACGAATTCAAAATAGAATCCGTCCCACCCCAGGACGAATTCTGAATCCGTCCCTGGGTGGGACGAATTCTAAGCTTAACGGGCAAAAAGGCAAATGGTGCCAAGTGGCAGCCCGTAACAGTCAGTTAAGGACTCCTGCCTTGCACGCGTGTGTAGGTGGACAGAGGGGCCGTTAGAAGACTGTTACAAAAAGCATTTATCAAAGCTCAAGTCAATGGAGGACTCCCTCCCTCATGGGAAGACAAGACTGCCACATGGCGCCTATGGCCAACACATGGCATTTGTGCTTCCCTCCCAAAAGAGACCCCTTGGGTCTATAAAAGGTGGGACTTTTCTCACCCAAAACATACAAAGTTGAAGGAGTTTTCAAGCAACGAAGTGCCGCCGAATTGAAGACCCACTTGCATCCCTTTTGGTTCACCTTCCCACATCCACCAATCTCTTTTGCAAGGGAGGTTGTTGGGTGGCCTTTGGAAGCTCGAACCTTACCCAAATCCAACGCATGGACACCTGAACCAACCAATTCGCCGACCCCCCAATCCTAAGAGGTTTTGGGCCCATCCCTGGTGGATTGGCTCCAAAATCAAGTGCCAACGGTGGGAGGCCCACTTGGGCACCCCCGCACCTCCCAAGTCCTATTTTTAGTTTTTGAGCATTTTAGATCATTTTTCAGATTGCATTTTGTGTTATTAGGTTTGATTAATCCATAGCTGCAATTTTGTAACTTTTGGTCAGATTCTAGTATGTTTTGTGTTGCTTTGTCGTTTCGCTAACTTGCAGGTGTCAAGGTCAAATTCCCGAGGGTGGAGGCCAAATTGGGAAAATCCGACCATCTGGGTCGTCCCAAAATGGCCCCAATTACATAACCCCCTGTTTGCAGGCGTTTTGCAGGTCTCGGGATCCGACATTGGAGCAAGCAAGCAGGTCGGTTTCTTCAACACGAAGAATTCGTCCCACCCAGGGACGAATTGCAGTCAGAATTCGTCTTGCCCAGGGACGAATTCCAGTTTAAGGTAGATTGGCCAGCTGTCTCAGTGGCAAGTGGCCTTCTGGTAACTTTTTTTATCTTCTGTCAAGTTTTGAAGCCATTTGGACTCACTGTAATTACTGTTTTAGGCAAATATTTACATGCATATTTCGTTAGTTTTAGAGAGCAAACGCTTTTCATTTGCAGCAGGTGCTACTGACATCTTGGTTGTTTCTTTGTTCGCAGGAGAAGCAACAGAGGTGAAGAACTCATCGACATCAGCGGCGGCATCATCTTGGCCCGCCCATTGCAATCGTGGGCACGCGGAAAGAGGAATCATTCAGTGATTGTAATCAAACTCTATTTGCGCTCCTAGCCCCTGAAAAGGGAGGAGACATCATTGTAACAGTGATCAAGGGATATTAATGAAAGGGCTGTGTTTTCTCTATTTGATTGTGTCTCTTCCAATGTGTTTCTTTTCCATTTCATGCAATTTACATTTCTAGGACTTAAGCGTACTTAATTTTGAATGCAATCGCACTTGGTGTTTCCTTTGCCCGGAATCTCGTGCTTTCAGATATTAAAAAGATGATTGTAGAAACATAACAGTTAGGAAGAGGAAGAATATATTTTATAGAAAAAAATAATGAACATCTTTGATAAAGAGTTGCAAGCTTACTGCAATGGTAAGGGCTTTGGATTCTCTTTGAGAGGTCTAAGGTTGTAACCCAACTCAATATGAGGGGACCATGACCCATCATAAAAACATGTGTAAAATCATTGAAAAAATAAACATATTTGATAAATGGCAAACTGGATATGACTTAATTGACTTGACAACAATATTTTGTTATTTTGGAGTGACCCTAAATAAAATCCATATATAAGTTATTAAAAACAATGTCATAAATTATATCCATATAAGTTTCCTAATACATGCCAAATTTTCTTACATGTTGTGCTACGAAATTTGTTACGCAAACCGATAATTTTTGGTGTTTTTAATCAAATTTTATGCTCTGGGTCTTTAAGTTCGATGGCACTTGAACTTTATGGAATAAATTCACCAAATAGTATTATAGAGCCTGAAGGTCCTAGAAGATCTCAAGACACAAGTTATTCTAGCACAAGTTAATCTCTATTGTTGTGCTTTAATCTTTTGAAGATGCATATTACAATTGTATAATATTCTAAGCCTTTAATTGACTTAAATGCACATGACAAACATGGATAGTGTATCGACCTTGTCTGAGATAAATGAAAGGAAATTCTATTATTATCAACAAAAAGTAACAGTGCAATTTGTCCCATTATGTTGAGGTATGTATACCAACTAAATAACCATTTATAACAGTATTTGGAGAACAACACAAACTTGATTATTAAACTATAGCTGGACCGCATCTGTTATAACCTTGTTTTTTTAGTCCTATAATGCTACTGCTAAGATAAGAACAAGTATTTAAATTTTTTTAACATCCTTTAATAATAGACTAATGTTATTAAATTGTCCTCGAGAAAAGACCTATCAAATGGATGTTATTGCATCGTGAACCAAGTACATAGTCCTTTGTACTTGCAAACACAGAATGAGATGTCCTCTGAGACAAGCGCACCTTCTAGGATGAGTTCAGATTGTGTGGTTGTTCAGGATGTTGTTGATGAAATTTAGAGGCCTCAGCTGCAACACTATATTGAACTTTTATAAATTGTACAAGAACATTACTCTCCCTTTTTTAATTGTGCAAGACCATTACTCTCCAATTTTTAGGTTATGTTGAACTACATTATTTACAATTCCCATGTTTATACTAGGAAATAAGCTATAGTTATTAGTGAAATGAAATGGCATACTGTTAAGAAGTCACAAAGCACGGGATTTCTAAAACTTTGTACTTAAAATATCAATATCGAAGGAAAACCATACATCTTACATGGTTCTTATTATATAAAAGGGGTGTAGATTGTTGTTCAACTGTTGCATGTGGTTAGGCCATCATAGTTTGGACAGAACAGTGTATCTCCATTAAATTTAAAAAGTCTTTTAAGTATATTATATACTTGGAAGAGTTACATTTGCTTCTACTTCCTGTTTGCGTGGACTACATATTTACTCTTGGAAGGTGTTTAAATCAGTTGTTGAAGTGCACATATCTAAATGGTATTTTTTTTTTGGAGAATTTTATGTACACTCTACATTTTCATTGAAAATTCTCATAAAAGTGTATTTATTTTGTTTATTTGTATGATTGCCTATCACAACATTATAGAAAATACCTTGTGTTGATTTTATATTTGACGTTATCACTACCTAATGTTAGAGTTTTACAATAAAACAGTTTGTAATTTCTAGGAATTTGAAATATGAAGATAATGAAAAGCTTAGTAGATATGTCTAGAAGTTTGTAGTTTCTGTTGACATGCAAGAATCTTAAAATAAGAAAAAGTTGCAAAAATATAATGCATGGTTGTGCGTTGCATCAATGTCCAGAGACAATTTAAATGGGCCACTTTCAGAGTTGGTTATAGACAGAGAAGCTTTTAGTAGTAAAAGTGTTTCATTTAGCGCATTTTATAATGGCTATAGTAGAATATGGATCATCACCTGACAAAATGAATGCATATGTAATAGTTATAATATAATTTTAGTGTTCTAGTCATTCTATTCAAAGAATCATTTATTTAAAGGTGATGAGGATAGAGGATAGAGGATAGTGTGGTGCCATGCAGAGAGTTTTTTAAAAATCTGGTATAGTTAACAAACATGAAACATGTGTGTGGTAATTAATTGCAGTTTTCCTGCACAAAAAAATTGGTTGTAAGAGTTTTTATCTACACAAACAAAAGGCATTATTCAAGGAGATGCCTGGAGTTTGAGAAGAACAGGAGAACAGATGACTAATTTTAGAGAATGCTAGATTAAAATTGAAAGGTATTAAAATAGTATTTTTACTACAATAAATCACAAAAAAATGATAGTCCATGAAATACAATATTTACCTCTTTATTTAATATATAATATTAACTCCCCAGTCATTAAAAATTTATATATTTACAAATGAAAAAAATGATAGTCAATGAAATACATCAAAAGCTGAGACAGACTCATTAAAAAACTAGAATACCTCTTTCTAAAATGTTTTTGAGCATTCCTTGTAGATTTCGTTTGTGAGTGTTCATTGTCTGAGCATTCTGAGGGAAAAGTGGAGGAGAAACCGTGGCATCAAAGGAGAAAAATTTGTTGGGAAATGTCAATTTATAGGAGGCTATAGGGTAGAAGGTACGATTATAACACATGGCGATCAGAGGACACATGGCAACATCTCCACAACCCAAAAATAAAGTGACTCCCAAAAGAATCACGTAGATGACATAGGCTAAAAATCATATGAACGGTAAAAATTCATGGATATGGCATCATAAGGATGGTAAAAAAATCATCAACATGGATAATTTTGTGGGTTTCCTTCACGTGTGAAGGCAGCCTATGATATGTCGACCACCACATGGCAATCGACATAGTACAACCTACATCCTACGTGAAGGTAGGATGTGGGCTGCCTTCACGCATTAAGGTAGATCACATCCTACCTTCCCGCAGGATGCAGTTCATGCTATGTTGGCCGCCATGTGGCAGATGACATAGCGTAGCTTCCCTTCACGCCTTCACACATGAAGGTATGTCATGCTATGTCGACCACCACATGGCGGTCAACATAGTGTGGCCTACCTTCATGCATGCATTCACGAGTGAAGGCAGGCCACACTATATTTACCACCATATGACGGCCAGCATAGCACGACCTACTTTTATGCATGAAGGTAGATCGTGCTATGTTGGCTAGCATGTGGCAGCCGACATAGCACGACATATTATTATGTTCAAGGGGGCAAATCTACATATTAGCAGGATTGCAACATTGGAGCCTTTCCCAGAAGAGATATTGCGGGTTGTCCATCACCATCATAGGAGGACTCCTAATACATATGCCTTAAAAGAGACATCTTGCAAGTGAATGCACGTAATTCAATGTTGCATGTCTCTCACTTCCTTTTTTTTTTGTTTAACAATGAGTCGAATTTAATGCACGTAATTCAATGTTGCATATCTCTCACTACCTTTGTTTTGTTTACCAAAGGTTCGAATTGAAAGCATGCAATTCAATGTTGCATGTTTCTCACTCCCTTAACCTAAATTCATATATATTTTTAAAAATATATTAAAAAAACTAATTAAAAGATTTTATTTTTTATTTATTTATTGATGTCTTTTTAATGTTAAATTTGTATTAGCTTATAAGAGAAGATATTGAAAAATAAATATTAAAAATATATTTTCAACTAAAAATTAAATATTATGTAATTAAATAATATTTATTTAATTAGTTAAATAAATGCAGGGATGAGTTGGCAAGCGTCTTATCTTTCTAAATTAAAATATGTTTTTAAATATATAACTAAAATAAGGAAAAATTAATTTTATCCAATCAAACAAATTATTTATGTTATACAATAGGTTAATAGAATAAACATATTTTTGATTAAGACCTTAAACACATGGAAATATGGTTCCAATGATACCATCAAGAATAAAAAATAAAACAAATTCTTTAATATTGACATGCTATACAAAAATTAATAGAATAAACCTATTTTAAATTAAGACCTCAAACACATGGAATTATGGTTCCAATGATAACATTGTAGTTTTTGAAAACTTGTAATGGTGAAGTAGAAACTCTTCATTGACCATACCAAGGGATAGAAAATATGAATAATTCATTAATATACCATGAATGCATGTGTCATAACTTAGGTTTGTTATTTTGATGCGTCCCATAGCCCAATTAATTATATCATGTCTGGAAGTTTTTATCCTTAGCCTAGTATTATATAATTATGAAGTGTAAGTTTAAATCTTCTATAATTATGAAGTGTCAGTTTGTGAAGGCAGTCCACATCCTCCCTTCCCACGGGATGTAGGTTGCGATATGCCTGAAATGAAAAATATTTTTATTTTTTGTGTTTTTTCAAAGCTATAAAATACAATAAATAACTCTTAACCATGCTATTATTGATTAATATATTTTTTAAGTTACTAAAATTCTATGAAATTAATGATAGTTGAGGAGTGTTAATTGTAACAACAGTAACAACCCTAACTATTGTTAATTGTAACAAACCACTTTTGTTACTTAACCTCATTGATAGATTATATATATATATATATATATATATATATATAAACATTAACACATATTAATTTCATTAGATAGAGTTCACATAGATGTATCCCTCTTTAATCTCTCATCACAAGGCATACCACAATTGAGAACTAGTCATTGTAGACAACACTCAAGTGATCAGGATTAGCTAGATCCTTTAATAACTTATATAAGTGCCCTAAAGCCTAGATACCTACACCTCCATGGTGATATATCTAGTACTTAGTGTTTAATTACTAAATTAGCTAATTAAGGTATTTATCATTTCTCGTGGTAAATAGATTGACCACCCAATCCTCCTATTCAAGGCACCAACACAAAACTTGTGAAGATACTCCATATATTTATGGTAGGATATCAAGTCCAATATTTCCCACTTAGGAACTTCCCAAAGCTAAAACACTTTTAGAAACCCTTTAGGTTACACCACCCAGAGTATTTAATCACAAGGAGACTTGAGTGTTACCTACCGCAACTCCTCTCAAGTAATGGAATCATTATAAATTTTGGAATAAAATAATGCATTAAAAACCTCTACTCCCAATATTAAATGCTGAGATATATACCCTCAATTTCTATTTACAAATAAGAACCTTCAAGGAACATCTCTAATTATGAACAAGGAAATTACGTAACTTATGAGAAGTCCGTCAATTTCTTAAATTATTAACCTACATGTGTAATACTAATATTGCATCATATAGATATACACAAGCCCAAAAAGCTCTCCATTTAAGCAATATAAAGAATATTTTCAAAAACCATTACATGGCTACACATTTAAGAATATCTTAAGGTTAAAATTTAATAATTCCAAAAACTTACATAAAAAGGTAATCAAGTTCTACCTTTTTTAAGAGTAATAATAATTACATAATTATAATGGATCTTTGGTTGAGATTACATATAAAATTTACAATAAGTTTCCTATTAAATGGGAGCTTTATTACATAGATATAAAAAACTTTCATAAGCCTTTTAAGAACATTTGTATGAATATGCAACTAACATATGCTAAACAATATACTAATTTGTAATATATACGCAAACCATGAAAGATATCCACAAGCATCCAAGCACACAATCAATATTTCATATCATCAAAAAGGAAATCCCAAGATTTCCAAAAGAATGGATTTCCCATTCATTCTTCTTCAAATAATAATTTATTACAGAAGTATAATCCTTCCCTTTTTTTCCAATAATTTTTGCAAAACAACCTTAAGCAAAAACCACAAATATTTCACAAGCAACATATTTTTTAAAACATTAAGTAAAAGGCATAAAATATTTCACAAAGCAACTAACTTTCTTAAAAACTAATTTTCACATAGCAAATTCAAGAAGGAATATCATAATTCCTTCAAGAATGGATCTCCCATCCATTCCTTCCAAAACATAATTCCAATTTAATAATCATAAAGGTGCATAGCAATATCACAACTTTTTCCAATCAATTCACATAGCAATAATTTCCATTTATTCTAACCCATTGAGTGCATCCATTACTTAACTAAGAATAGATTCACTATCTATTCTCTCCCATAAGAAATATCAATACTCAACTTAGAATACATGGATTTGAGAGGATCCCTAACGCCTCTCTCTAGGCAAAGATCATATTCATTTTTATAATTCTTAACTTTGGATGATATGAACTAGAGTTAAAGCCAGTGGTTATATAAAGTTACTTTTTAGTTAAAGCTGATCATATTAAGTTTTACAATTCTTAACTTTGGATGGTATGAACTAGAGTTAAAGCCAGTGGCTATCCAAAGTTACTTTTCAGTTAAAGCTGGAGAACCCAGTTGGATGAAAGGTAATACAATGGCTCTAATACCTATCATAATTTTGTAATAAGTTTACCTAAAAATCAATCCCTAGATTTCCCTAAACTTGCATCCATCAATTATGAACAAACCAAAGTATAAAGCATTCATTTTCTCCACAAAATATAGCTAAAATGAAAGTTACAAGGTACACATCCTCCTATGGTTCTATCTTTCACTTTATTACCATAGAATAATAGGTTTAAAAGAGAAAATATTTTCCTCACTAAAAACAAAATTTGCTAAGAGGATAAAAGAAACATTATTTTTAAAATATAAATATCTCTTCATTTAAAACAACATCATTTTTAAAAGGTAGAACCCTAAGGATATAAATAAAAACCATATTTTAAAGAAACATCATTTTAAAAGAAATAAAAAACATAACCACTTCTTTTAAAAAAACAATCTTTTTAAAAAGATAACAACCTCTATATTTTAAAAAAGATAACTGAAGACATAATTTAATTAAAAAAAAAAGAGTTTTCTCAATATTGGCCAGTATTATTTTAAAAGAACATTATTTTAATAGACAAAAA
>JAQPPZ010004137.1:0-87740 GCA_028583015.1 Wollemia nobilis
ACCACATTTGATCCATTTTTCTTTTTCTTGTTTTCTAAATGTTTTCTCTTCTTGTATTTTTGAAAGTGTGCACTTGGATCCATTGTTATAAGATGCTTCAAAAATAAGTATATGAAAAAAATAGTCTAATCTAAACAATAATTCTCTTTCAAATATTCTACAATATTTGTCCTTGTACCGACAAAAAATAGAAGAATGAAATTTTCTTCCACAATATTTACATGGATAAAGACTCCAACAATTTGCTTTTCATTACCAATTCTATTAGAATAAATGCATATTGAACATATTTTTATTGATTTATTTATCCCTTATAGAGTTTCAAGTTCATATGTCTTCTTGTTAAAATAACATAACCATTTATGTACTTCCAAAGTTACTCTTTTCTTATTTTCCATGTGGATAAGTTGAAGATGATGATAATCATCAATGGTTTTAATAGTTTCTGATTTTGTAGTAACAAGACTCAATATTGGATCCTCAAAAATATTTAATAATTCTCATTTTTTATCAAGATCATCTATCATATTTTGAAAATAAAACTTTAACTTGTTCATTATTTCTTCACTATCCTTCTTGAATGCAATTTTAATAAATTCTTCTACGATATGCAAGACAACCTTATATATCCCTAGGTTTAAATGATTCAAAGTTTCTAATTTAAATCCTATGAAATAGTAAACCTTATGTCTCGTTGGTTTTAAAAACTAATTTATAGTTTTACAATTTATGTTATCCTAAATTTTGGTGTTAACAAACTTTTATCTCCCAAATATATAAATTTGCACAAAACTCAAAAAACTTTTCAAATTATAAATTTCTCAAAAAATAAATTAAATATTCTTCAAAAATTCAAACTTAAAAAATTTTAAAAATCAAATAAATTAGTTGAAGTCCTTATCACTCCAACCTAATAAAGTACTTTAAAAACTTTAAAAGACCTTAATTGACCTTGCTTATCACTAAAAATAACAACTATAAAAAACTTTAAAACTTCAAATACAAACTTATCTCTCTTACTTTTCAAATTTAAACTTTAAATTAACTTTATCTCTTCTACTTTTCAAAATTAAACTTATCTCTCCTATTTTCCAAAATTAAACTTTAAATATAATAATACCCTAAATTATTCCAACCAACCTTCTTGTTGTTGTTGTGCACATACAAATTAGTCACTCCACTTTGAGTGTCTTATGTGCTTGCTTATAACTTGTTCTCACCTTCTTTAAAACTTCTCGAATGTTGTTCACAAACTTACACTTGTAAGTAAACATGCAAGTGAAGGTCTATTGTTACACCTATGTTATAATGCTTCTTCCTTAGGCGTGTAACCTCCCCTCAAATGGTATTATATAAAATTTTCTTTCCTTCCATGTTACTACTTAGATTCTAAAATACAATGTTAACACTTAGGCATTATATCAACTTTGGTGGTCAATGTTTGCTCACCTACCAACTAGGTGCATTTGTAATGCTCTTTTTGTAGCCTTCCAACATAGTGCTCCAACATATTAATTTTTCTTGGCTTCAATGTTATGACTTCTATTCAACACTTTAGTTTCTATTTACATCAATGTTCTAGATTTGGATCTTCAGTGCTTTAGATTCCCCCTACATCAACATTTTAGCTTTAGTGCTTTGGCTTCAACTGTACAACTTCCTGCTTCAACTCTTCAGTGCTTCAAATTTAGCTCTACAATAACATATCAATTTTAGCTCTTCAATGCTTCAACTTTGATACTTCTAGTGAATGCTTTTGTGTCATGACCCTACTTGGTAGTACTAAACCTTTATGTTTTGACTATGTGTTATGAATGATGGATACTACTTAGTTTCATAGCTATATGCTTTGATATTATATCCATTTATAAATAGTAATATGGTACTATTGATGTGTTGCTTGGTTGCAATATTAGGTGCTCTCATGGGTGGATAAGATTATTGGCCACATGGATACAAGAGACCATATTGAAAGGGAAAATGATGATCAAAATAGCTTAGGGTAACTGTTGGTAGTTTTGTAATATGCCACATTGAAATATTTTTGATGAATTTTTTATTTTAATGCGACAAAATAAATTAATATTAACATACACTATTTTGGCTGACATAATATGTTGCAGTTATATTTTATTTTTCTTCTTTTTTATTTTCCTACATCCTTTTGGGCTTGGAAACGATGGGTGTTTAAAGGGAAAATGGCTAAAGAATTTGATCGGTGACTTTGGTTAAAATCACCCATTTAAAATTTTGTAGAATGAGGTGCTCAAAAAAAATTAAGTATGCTTCATCGAAAACGAAAATCTACTTTCACCCCAAACAATGTGCAAAAGGCCCAACCACCTTACTTGGAGGTGAATATCAAAGGAAAGAGGAATGGTAAACTTTGGTAAGTGCATTCACCCTAAATGAGGGGTGAAAGTCCTTTGTGTCCCTCATTGGGGTGAAAGAAGAAATTAAAAAATTTAATCAAAGTTTTATCAATGATCAAGTGTTGAAGTCGTCGAAGTTAAAATGCAAAATTACGTTCACCCCAAGATTGGGGTGAAAGCTTCGTTCACCCTACCATGAGGTGAACATGTTTGAAATTGTGGTGTTGAAAAGTCACCAACGCGTTCAGCCCGGTTGAGGGATGAACGCTCTATTCGCCTCTCCCAGGGGCGAACGTGCCATGATTTGTAAAGTAGGCAAAGAGTCAAAGTGTTGAAGTGAATTTGAAAATTTAACTTCGCGTTCATCCCAAGAAGAAGGCAACAACCTCTTTCACCTCTTTTGGGGGTGAATGTAGAGTTTAAGGAATTTTCTAAAAGTTCTTTCATCTAGAGTAAAAGGAGTTGATTGTTGTTAAGTCAAGGGTACTCTCTTCACCAAAGAACATAACAAAAAAAGTAAATATGTGAGTCACTTACTGCTAAGTCTGGATGAATTGTGATGTCAATAGCATCAACGAATTCCAAAAGCATACAAGGCAGGCGAATGAAGAACATTAAATGTTGGTGGTGAAGAGTAACTCAAGTTGTGGATCTTGAGCAAAGAAAGTAGCAGTATTAAAGGTGCAAGGTGATTTTTATGATTTCCAAGTAGAAATGTATTTTTTAGGATGGCGAATGTATCAAGTCAATGACCAATCCTTACAATTTTCCATGCACCAATGCCCATAAATGTTGATTTCCTAGAATAATTTCCTTAAAAGCTGGATCACCGCCTCAAAATAAGGATTTTCAATGACTTCAAGGAGAAATTGTCTCACCAAGGTTCTTGATCTGTCATCATTATTTCTTCATATGTATTTAATGAAAGAGGTGAAATTCTCTATAAATACTACTCAATTTCTATTGTAAAGAAGGTTAGACATTCTATAGAAAAATGATTCAAGTTCTCTGCATCAATAGAAGATACTTGGCATTTGAATTTGTAAGTGATCTTGTGTGTGTTTCCTTCTATTTTATGCATTTCTATTTCATGTTCATATTTATTATTTGTTGTTAATTTAAAATTTTGCATCTGAATTTGAACATTGCTAGTGAGGGAATGAGTTCTAGAATACTATCCTGGAAGTTGTCTCTGCAAGGTTGTAATTAAATTTTGTTATCTTCTTTTAGTATATGTTGCTTCAATGCTTGGGTGGAATTCCTACTGCTAGTCCATCCCCAGTCCTACACCTTCAGCCTGTGGCCATATTTCCCATCTCTTTTCATAATTTCCAATTTCTTTTCTGCAATTCTAGTCTTAAACTAGTGTAGGATTTAGTAAGGGAGCCAACCCTCTTTGGATATTGGCACGAAGGACATTCATTTACTTCGGCCTTTCAATGTTGGCCATGTCTAGGGTGCACAAATGCATGTTTGTATAGTTAGGTAGATATTTGACCAACAATTTTTGGCACGCCCGGTGGGACCTCAAAATTTCCACTTTCAACAGTATTGAGGTTTGATGTTCACCTTCATATTGTATAGTTAGAACATTTGGTGACTTGATTATACCCAAAAACCTCCAAACGTGAAGGCAGTGAAAGTTGTGCTTCATTATTATGAAATCGAAGGCCAAAAATCCTAAAAATCCCATTGAGTTCTATGAACATGATATCCAAATGTTAGGGGAGCATCCTCATCTAGTCACTTTACGCCATACATCATAATTACCTCATACATCCAATACATCATCCACAACATCCTCATGAATTGCTCATGTATTTTTTGCTCCTATAAGTCTAATTAGTATTGTTACTAGCGTTCCTCAAGCTACACCACACACACCAGTCCACATGGCTCAGAACCCACTCCCAAAAAAATCACAACCACCAAGGTAGTTCCCAGCATGGAATAGCTTAGGATCCTTGAACTTACAAGCACAAAATCTAGTTCCCCAAGCATATTTGAAGGCTTTGCCTACCTATGATGGTACTGGTAAAACTGATTATTAGCATATTTAGGATGTGGCTTCTTTGGCTACAATCCACGACATAGCAGATGAAGACATTATGGTAATATTACTGGTGTTATCACTAAGAGGAAAGCTATTATTTTGGTATTGATCGTTGCAGCATACCACTATCACTACATGGGATCAGTTGGTGGAACTACTGATCAAGAATTTTCATGAACAAGATGATCCATTCTCCTTGTTGTATCAGTTTACAACAATTCAAAGGCATCCATAAGAGGAGATAGTTGATTTCAACGTTAGGTTTGCCTGAAGTTGGCAAAGGGTTTCTGATGGTCTTCAGCCCACATGAACAAGTTGCATTCTATTATCTTAGAGTATTTAACTCTGATATTGGCATGGTTTTTCAATAAGCCAATGTGAATACATTCCTAGATCTATACACACAAGCATAGAAGGTCGAATCAAACTTGATCACCATAGGTAAGCTTCCCCCAAAAGTGACCATGCCCATTCTCCCTGTGTTGGACATTTGAGTCCCTAAGCTAAAAGTTGTCATTGATGTCAAAAGGACCTATGTAAGTAAGCACCATAATTTTGCTCCACAAAGAGTTTCATGAGAAGCAAAGGTTTTGATCAAAGGTTCTATAAGGGATGCATGGAATTTGGTTCCAAAAGGAGCTTCAAGGGAAGCTTAGCAAAAGGTTTTTATGAAAACCAAGGAAGGCAAGGAAAGGTTTTATTTAAAACCAATGGATGGCAGATTTGAAATGGGTTTTTATTAAAACCCAAGTTGTCTTTTCGTTTCATTGAAAAAAGTGTCTCGGTGATGGAGAAATTTAATTTTAAAGGTTTAGTTTAAATTTTACTTTATTTAAAATTTAAATTTAAATTTTAAAATTAAATAAAAGGTTTTTCCCTCCTTTCTTATTGGCATCACCGACGTCATGAGGGCAATGTTAAAAGGGTCGATGTATTCGCATTGAAGGATGTCTTATATAAATAATCCAAAGGTTTTCTATTTAATAAAACCTAAGTCGTGTCGCATGATTTTTGAAAACCCAAAAGTATTTCCACATCCGAATATTACGCAGTGAATTTCGTGGAGTGTGACATGGGCAATCAAGTCGTGAACGGTCAAATTTTTGGCGTATTGTGAGGAAAGCGCATGTAATTTAAGGAAGAGAGTGCCTAAGGCATTCATGTGGGTAGTGTTAGCTCACGCGTCTTAGCTACCTCTTTGCAGCACGGTGGGCAGAGTTTCAAAACGCCAAGGCCCTTTGAGGGCTCCTTTGAGGTATGCACTCCGACTTAGATATTTGTGAGGGTAAATATTTTAATTAAAATATTTTCTTGCTAAGGTTTGATTATGTTTTTATGGGAGATATAAGTTTGAGAAAGCTTTAATATTTTAATAAGGTTTGATATTTGATTAATGTGATATATTGCCTAAGAAAGCTTTGTGATTATTTTTGAGTGCAAAAGTGTTGAAAGGAAGGATATAAAATATTTAATTTATTTTATGGTATAAGTGGTTTATGGAGTGACAAGGTTATGCAATGATTTGATTTATTTTATTTTATGGTACAAGTGGTTTTAGGAGTGATAAGGAAGTTGTGCATTAATTCTTAAGAAGGTTTTCTAATTAAAAGCCTTGGTAAATATTATTGTGAAGTGGAGTAATGTTGATTATTTTGTGATCTTCTAACCCTTGTGAAGATTGGCAAAAAAATATTGTGATTGTGGCAGATTTCCAAAGAGGCTTCTTCATCTTCATAAAAGGTATGGGCACATTCTCCTATTGATTGATTATGGTGGTTGATTTCTAAAAATATCTTTGGAGTGAAAAGGATTGATTGTGGTTTCCTTTTAGAAAGTGATTGGTTTAATGCTTCAAGGTTTTTAGATTTGACAGTTGTGATTAAACCTTGTTTTATAAGAATTGTTGTTGAAGCCCATTGGTTGAGCAAAGAACTTGAACTTGAGTTAGAAAAGAACATGAGTATCATTTTTATGTGAGATTTGTTGTTGAGCATTGTTGGAAACATTTTGAGTTGATTGATACATGTTTGGACTAGGGTTTGTGAGAGAGGGTTGTTCATTGAGGTGCTTGGTTGAGTTGAGTTTATTGAGCCTAGTCAAGTGGATGCATGTGGTTGTTCAAGTTCCATAAAACAAACTATTATATATTATTGATTTGAGTTGAGATTGATATTTGAGAATAGAACATATAGAGTCTCTAACAATTCTCTTTATGCTTCTATGAGATTGATTTGAGTTGAGATTGGGATTTGAGTATAGAACATATTGAGTCTCTAAAAATTCTCTTTATGCTTCTATGAGATTGAGTTGAGATATTGATTGAGCATTAAGTATAGAATATATTGAGTCTCTAACAATTATCTTTATGATTCTATGAGATTGGACAAGTTATGTGTAAGCTTGTTAAGCATATTTGAGCAAGTCCTAGAGAGGACTTATTGAGCAGATTTGAGCAAGTCCTAGAGAGGACTTATTGAGCATATTTGAGCAAGTCCTAGAGAGGACTTATTGAGTAGATTTGATCAGGTTCTATGTGGACTTGTTGAGCAGATTTGGATAGGTTTTGTGTGGACCTATTGAGAAAATTTGGACAGGTTATGTGTGGACTTGTTGAGCATATTTGAGCAGGTTCTGTGTGGACCTGTTGAGCAGATTTGGACAAGTTTTGAGTGAGCTTGTTGAGTATATTTGGACAAGATATAAGGGAGCTTGTTGAGCATATTTGGAAAATTTTTGAGTGATCTTGTTGAGCATATTTGGACAAGTTTTGAGTGAGCTTGTTGAGAAAATTTGAGAAGGTTCTGAGTGAACCTATTGATAAAGATCTTTGGAGGTGACAGAGTATAGAGGACAGAGCCTCAGTGGATAGAGATCTAGTAGCCAGGAAAATTGAAGATAGATTTGAATGAGGAGTCTTCAAGTGGAGAGAGATCCACCAGTCAATGCAGCAGAGAGATAGATTCTTCTAGAAGATCACTAGCTAGAGCAGAAGGGGAAAGAGTTCTCTTGTAGAATAGATCCATGAACTTGAGATTAGGGGATCAACATATCCTTTGGACAAATGTCCATAAAGATTGTAATTGAGAATTATTTTCAAAGAGATTGATTGAGAAAATTTTAGTAAAATATTTTCTCCGTGGAGTAGCCCACATTAGGTGAACCATGTAAATTGTGGTGTCTCTATTGTGTATGGTGTTTTGTGCATTTCCTTGATTACGTCTATTGATATCGCTATCTATACACTGCATAATATTGAATTGACAAAAAAAAAGTAAAAATTGGTCTTATATTGTTCACCCCCTCTCAGTATAAGCTTGTGTTCTTCACCCTAACCTTCCACAACACTTATATTCAAGTGTATTCTCATAACCTATGCCTTCTATGTATTCGGTTCCCTCATGGAGCTCAAGTCCACCTCAAGTTGTTATGATTCCTATCCCATAACTTCTTGTGCTAATTTTTTCGTAGTTATCCACACCAATGACACCATAGTTTCCAGCACTCGTTCCTATCCCAACATTACCAGCACCACCAGTTCCATTCTCGTTGCCTACCCCATCAATACCTCTACCTTTATCGACACCTCTTGCACCCTTGAATCCTGATCCTTATATGGAATTGTTACAAGAGGTGAAATATACTAATTCAGCCATAAGTACAATGTCAAACAATCTTACAACAGTAAGGAAGAAGTAAGCTAAAGCTGATTTTCGATCGAGGAGATTTTAACCACCATCGATTACTTAAGAGCAAGCAACCACTAGTAGGGACCCTAAAAATAACACAATTATGTTAAAAAATAAAGAAACCAACATGTCTGAAAGAGCATACTAGTGCTCAACTTGCAATTATCCTCATGGAGAAGATACATGCATGGTCCATCTAAACTATGTACAAACGTTAGCAAAAAAATTTGTCGATGACCAAGTTAACATGATAATGGAGGCTGATCATAATTTTATGGTCTTATCTTTGGAGCAAGTTTTACTTCTTACAATATATGGAAAGAAGTCAGTGACTGTAGATCTAGAGGAGTTGGAGCCTTTGAAGGTGCTTATAGAACCAAAGGTGCAAAATGAAAAAATGCAACCACCAATGAAAGTGCTTGGTGCAATGGCAAAGTAGCAGGATTCTATCTTGTTGAAGAATTTGCTACCTAAGAAAGCTCAAGAGAAGTTATGGACCAAGGCATCAACTTCACAACCTGCATCTCCTCAAATTCAAAGTGAGGTAAAATAACAAGCTAAGCAACACATTCAGTACCCATCATTGACTAAGTGATAAAGGGTGGAAGCTACTCAAAAGTACCAAAACAAGTATGAGTGGGTTGTAGAAGAAAAATATCCTAGTATTTCTAATTATAACATTATGGAAGAGATGAAGAAGATACCTACAAAAGTGAGTTTGTACAATGCACTGCAGTTACCTGGATAGGTTGACTTGCTGCAAGAATCTCTTAAGATTATGAAAGACCAAAAGAAGAGTCATTTCCAAACTGTGTTGGCATAGACACTACTAAATTTGGCCACTGGAAATAATAGACCACCCCTATTCTATTTATCACTTAGAATGGAGGTATGGAGTGTGCACAACTGTATGATCGATTTCGGTGCTGCAACTAATGTCATGCCAAAAGCAATATGCAAAGTAATGGGAATCGAATACATAAGAAGTAGTTTAGAAGTGTTGTAGTTGGATGGGATCCCAGTTAAAATAGTGGGAATAATCAAGGATATTCCTATTATTCTACATAGCATGTCATAAATTACTATTATCCAAGAAGTAGTGGGGATTGACTTGGAGCCATACTTCAACATGTGTCTTTCAAGGGAGTTCATAGCAAAATTGGGAGGATACCTTTCCTTGGATTATTTTCATCTAGAGATACCATACAAGGGAAAAAGAATCTATATTTATAATGAAAATCCATCCCTTTTTCATATAGAAAATTTGGAAGAAGAAGAAAGACCCACTAGAGCAATCAACATGATGACTAAAGAATTGCAAGCTGATTTGATGGAAGAAGCATTTGGTGAACTCTGCATTTAATATGAATTCCTACTTATGGAGTTCAATGTGATGGTTGAAATTGACATTGGTTGTTACACTATAACAAAACCTGAGTAGATTAAAGAAAAGGTCCCTAATTCTCCATAATTTGTTGCAGATCAGTTATGGAAGTTGTATTTTGATGGCACCAAGTGTAAAAATGATGCAGGAGCTGGTATTGTTCTTGTTTATCCTATTGGATTGCAAAAGACCTATTCATATAGATTAACTTGGAGTTTCATGAATAATGTAGTTGTATACAATGTGTATCGCTCCAAATTTTTTGCATCCTTACCTTCAGGCTATAGGATCCGTGCCCGAAAGGAGGATGGGAAAAGGATGGCGCGGTACCTCGGATTGAGAGGCCTTGCGAAGGTCCCGCCTCTCGGGGGAGGTGTATTATGGTGATTTTTCGATGGATGGTGGGTTCACCAGGAAACGTTTGAATGGCAGTTTCCATGCCTAGGTTGGGAATGTGTTTAATGTGTTCAATTTTATCTTTAAACATTCGAGTCCTAGGTTTGGCCAAATGAATCTAAGTTGCTCTATATGACAATGCAGATTAAATGAATACAGAAGAACAAATTAGGACAGAAAATAGAGAAAGTAAGCAAGATTAAAAAGCCATACCTGATCCGGATGTCTGATGAAAATTTTGATTCTTGAAGCAGTCAGGATCGCCTCTGATTTGACAGGATCGTCTGCTATCAGACAAGATCGTCTGAGATTTGACGAATTCGTCAGACGAATTCGTCAGAGACCTGCAATCAGAGAAGTAGACACAAAATGCAGAAAATGCAACTATTCTAACAGAGGGCAATGATGTAGAATAACAGTAATAACATTAAAATGATGATAATAAACAAAATACGAGTGCACTACAATGATTTAATGACAATTGGTGACTTTATTATGCATTTAAAGCTACATGGGTGAACTCCAAAATGCAAAGTAATAAGAAATAAACTTAGATTTAACTAAATGCAGAACAATGTATAAAATAAAAGGATGAAGAAATGCAAACTCTGGGCACTGATTGCCTCAATGTTGACTGCAGTCGAAATCGTCTCGCATTGGTACGAAATCGTCTCGAATTGAATAGGATCATCCACGATGAACTGAGCTTGCTCCGGCTGAAAAATACTAAGGTTCCTGCAATAAAATTTGGATAGGACAAGTGCAGATAGTAATTTAGGATGTTTTAGTGCGTATAAAGTCGATTTACAGGAAATATCAGCCAGGGGTAGGTTAAGGGGAGGGCCTAAGTTTAAATAGGCTTAGGAGGGAGGTTAGGAGGTTGGAGATCATCCCAATTTGGGAGATCTCCAACGGGAGGGTCTCTAACGGCGCAGACACGCTTCCGCCGGATTAGAGACGTCGTTGGAACAGAGGCTAATTGAGAAAAATCAGTTTTGGGACAAGATCGTCTGGACGTCCTAGTCCAGACGAAATCGTCCGATTTGAGGCGATATCGTCTGATCGGCGATGATATCGTCAAACGGTCAAAACAAACTCTAAAAATGGCACGGGAAAGGAGGAAACGGGTTAAACGGTGGTTTGGGAGCGGTTTTGGAGGTTAAAATTTGAATTTGAATATTTACTAGAGTAATTGTAATTATTTAAGGTTTTACTACGCCAATTTTAGGGTGCTACATTTTGCCCCCTCTTTAGCAAATTTTTCGAAGAAAATGCGTTAAAGATGAGTTCTTCTCGATCTACGAGAAAGCAAAAAATATTCCCATTTTTAGGCGACGATTCTAGGTCGAATCGTACGACAGCTTACTATGGTGCCCCCTCCGTGTTTTTACCCAAATCGAACGTTTGAGGTAAAAACGCGGAAAAGCAAAAAAAAATTAAAAATGTTTTTAATTGTTTTTGAATAAAATTAAGAAAAATAGGGTAAAACCCTAATTCATTGTTACTGTTCATTTTTATAGTTTTCTGGTTTTTAGAGCTCTGGAGACAAAAATGGTCGAGACAGCGCACAGATCGACAGAGGTCCGACGCGGACTACGGGTAAGGGTCTAAACTTAGTTTAGAATGCTTAATTTTAGAATTTCATGCTTTTTAGATTAGATTTGATTGATTTTTGAGCATCGCGGCCATTTTTGGGCCGTCGACGTCGTCGAGACGAAATCGTCTCGATTTCGTCGAAATCGTCTCGATATCGTCGATTTCGTCTGAGGGCGAAATCGGCGATAGGGGGACGATTTCGTCAAAAAGGGGACGATTTCGGCTGGCAAAATCGGAGACGAATTTGCTCAAATTGGGGACGATATCGTCCAATTGTGGACGATATCATCATTTATGAAATTGAACTTATTTTAACTTGCATTTTTAATTAATGATTTATTAATGATTTTTATTGTTGATTTTATTTATGTTGCAGAGAGGATTACTAAAGAGCAAGAGAATGGAAATACGATGGGTTGAGGGATGACTTGGCCGCCCTGTCTCGAGCAGAGCGAGATCAGCTGGCTTGGGTCGGCTTGCAGCATGTGGCAGATATGCCACAAGTTTCTACAGATATGGGGCTACTGACGACCCTAGCAGAGAGGTGGTATCCGGGTTCTTCCTATTTTTGGTTATCGACAGGGGAGATGACTCCCACACTGGAGGATGTATGGAGGATTTTGAGGATCCCCATACAAGGACGGCTGATCACTCCCATGGCCAATCAGGGCCATGCGATGATGCGACTATGTGGTGATCCGAGCTTCGCCCTGGAGAAGGGCGGAGTGAATATCGAGTCGCTACGCCAGATGCCTGGGGCATCTAGACTCACACGGGTTTTGGCTGGGGTGGTAGGTGGACTTTTGCTATGCCACCAGAGTGGATGCAGGGTACCATGGGTACTAACAGATGTGGTCTACGACATGAGAGACCACGGATACAGATTTTCTTGGGGGAGCTTTGTGCTCTGTAGATTGTACAGGATCCTGCATGGGGTCATGTACAAGGGCGATCGATGTCTGGTTATGACATCGCTACTACAGGTTTGGTGCTGGGAGCACATTACGGTGCGAAGGCCGATAGGGCTTCCACTGATAGGGATTGATGGGGAGAGGCCCCGAGTTTTCTACTGGTGGCTCGAAGAGGGGCACAATGGCGGATAGATCTACCAGTGTCCCGGAGACTACTAGATGACCTCGTCTTCGACCAGATCACCTGGAGGCCTTGGAGAGATCATCCAGGGTGGGCCGAGGATGGATAGGAGCTGGCTCGCATCAAGTGAGTCTATTGGCTGAGGATGGAGAGGGGAGAGGTGGAGCTCCATCGGTATGACCAAGTTTTGAGGCAGTTCGGTCTACAGCAGGGGATCCCATCTCTGAGAGACTATGAGTTTTCCTGGACTGTCCGGGATAACACTATAGTTAGCGGGGCTCCAGATATGCAGTGATTCTGGAGTCAGGACGTAGATGATGCCCCCATTCAACCAGTGGATGGGGACGATGCTGGGGTAGCCGACGGCTATGATGCACGGTACATAGGCATCCGCCCTCCTCGGATGACGAGGGCTCAGGGTCCGATTCATGTAGTTGTGCATCGGATGGGGAGGTGACGCCAGGCAGCCATTGAGGCAACATAGGGTCACGAGCGGGAGAGAGCGAGAGGAGGCCACGAGGCTCGGGAGAGGCCACGGCGGTGGGAGAGGAGGGAGGAGAGACCCCCTTCTCCATGGAGAGAGAGGCCACCATCGCCCGATAAGGGCAAGGGTGTGGACACAGGAGAGAGTAGTGAGATGGCTACTCTCCGGGCGAAGACTGTCCATCTCCAAGCATAGGTGCAGACTCTACAGGATGAGGCTACATGCCACCGAGCTGAGGCTACATAGCTCAGAGATGAGGTTGCATGCCTCAGAGCACGGAGTGGAGGAGCGAGCACTCAGGAGCTGGCACGGTCGATTGCTCAGACCGTGTTCTACCAGGGTATCTACTTCCAGATGGTGCCAGAGGGTCAGAGGGTACAGCTGCCAACCGGCATTGCTGACCCGATCAGGATTGGGTCATCGAGGACTTCATCTCGATCGACAACTAGGACTCGTAGTACCACACATACTACGATGGGGCCACCTCGTCCACCTCAGGGCGGGGGAGGAGATGAGGCTGAGAGCTCGAGGGGTTCTCGAGGCTAGGCTACTACACTGTATAGACTGATTATATGATTTGAGAGGATTGAGTATGCCAAGATGTAGATTGTGGCATACCAATCTATTTTTGATATGATGGACATATATTTGATATATATATAGATGAGATATTTTTTTGATCATATGACTTGTCTTATGAGTTTGACTTGTTTATATGTTTTTATGATGCTTTAATGTTTTGAAGTGTGATTGATTTGATGATTCATGTAATTATGTCATTGGAAAATATTATGGTTTGAAATGTCATGCTTTAAAAATTTAAATGAAATAATCTGATGTAACAAATTGGTTGTTGTGATGATGTGATAAAAAAAATAAAAGGGACTTTTAACAATAATTTCAAAGGACATTGTCATTGTTATAGACCATTTCATGGAGTCGTCGCTCACTCGGTCGTCAAGCTAATCCCAGTATAGAAATATTGCTAAAAGTAAAGAGTGCTTAAGAGACTGTCTTAAGACTTTGGTGTGATGATGCAAATGATGATGATGATGATTTTGTTTTCAGACTTTTCATGAAAATATTATGCATGAAATATTGTTAAAATGATTTTTGCTAGGCATAAATTCCTAAGTGTGATAAAATTTTTGGATAATTCCCTAGAAATTATACCATCATTGCAAAATTGAAGTTTGACATGATGACATGAAATAGTGATAATGTGCTTGTTTGTTTTAAAGCATATTTGTATAACATAATGATTTAAGTCATATGGATTTTATGATTTTTAAATAAATGGGGAATAAAAATTGATACAATGGTTTGCGCTAGGCATAGAATATGTAGGTATAGACTTATACCATCATCACGAAAATCAAAGAAGAAAATAGATTGTTTTATTGCATGGTTGATTTTTAATTGTTGAAAATAGTCAGAAAATATGAAGATGAGGACTTGCGCTAGTCATAAAATTCCAATTTTAGTTTTGGAACTATACCATCGTCGCGAAAGTCAAACAATATATAAATATGTGTTTTTATTGTATGGTTTGAAAGAAATTTTGATTTTTGATTATAACTGTACTTTAAAGAAGAAAATGAATTTATTCCAAACAATTTGCAGAAATATTTCAAAGTATCTTAAAGACAAAAGTTAGATTTATAAGGAATCCCATGTGCATATGTGAGTTCATTTCCAATCTTGATTTATCATAATGATACACAAAATCTCTCAAATACAAAATGTGTGTGCAATTGCATTGTTCATTTACCAGTTTGAGCAAGATACTATGATACAAGTGATTTGAATGAACCAAATAAGTGTTCATTAACCATGATTTAGATGCATATAACCATACCAGACTACTATGTAAGTCGGATTATCAAGAGCTAGCTAATCCATAAGCAGACATAGGTCTATACAAAAGAAGGTCGCTAATGTGACAGACATATCGCCACGCTAGGAGTTACCCAAGGCCAAGCGAGGTTGGGCACAAACCACCTGTTATGGGGCTTACCTCACAGTTTTTGAATAATTGAGAATTCCAAGGATTCAAGCTCATCAACCCTTCTTTTCTTTTCAAAGGGTAGGGAGAGGGATTTTATTGCTTTTGCTTTTTGCTTTTCTTTGCTTTTTTTTTGCTTTTCTTTTGCATTTTTGCTTGATTTTTGAGATAATGCTTGAAACATTGCTGTAATGATATAAAATAACATTTTTTTCTTTTCTCTTTTTCTTGAACTTTGCTTTTCTTCCTATGCTAGGGATACTTGCTCGGATTAGCTGTAGAGCAAGGGATTTTTATTCTGGGTAGGGGTGAGCTTGTCCTTTTGCCAATTCTCAAAGATTCTAGACCATGTGCATGATAGGATAGCAGGGGAAACTTTTCGCTCAAGAAACCACTTCTACTATGTAGCATAACATGGAAATTACAAATATAATCATTTTATTGTGAAAGGATGTGCTTGGTTTAAGTAAATAACAAGATCAATTCTCTGTGCTCAAACTTTATTTAATTGAATTTTGTGGACTTTGATATAAGAGAGATTAGTAATCATGCCAGATAAAAATCAAGATATTTATTTTTGTGTTTGTGAAAGTGAGGGATTCCAAATAAATGCTAATTTATCCAAAATAATTTGAAATATATAACTGCAACATTTGTAAGAAGAAATATATACAAATACTTTTTTAGAAGTTTGAGAATGTTGACTCTCTCTTTCTTCTTTATTTTGTTTTGGTTTTGAAAGAGTCAAGAGTATTGATGTTTTTATTTTTATTATTTTTTGTTTTTGTTTTTGTGTAAACAGTTTGATATATTTTTTAAAATAAGACAACATGCAAAATATGTACAAATGATGAAATGAATAAATTTTTGTTACGCATAGTAACGTTTAAGATGCAAAATGTTCATGGGTTCTTTAAGTTCTTTACCATCTAAGGTAGATAATTTGTATGCTCCTGATTCAAATTTAGCAGTGATAATGTATGGTCCAAGCCAGTTGGGCTCAAATTTACCTTTAAGGTCTTTAGTTGCATTAGTATTTTTTTGATTTTCTTTTAAAACAAGGTCGCCGATCTCAAAGGATCGATGACGAACTTTTTTAGCATATGATCTTTTAAGCTTGTTTTGGTAGGCACGGAGATGCTCCAAAGCATTGATGCATTTTTCATCTAGGAGTTCCAGCTGATTGAGTCTGCCAGCTCGATATTCATCTCCTACTTTGGTATCTTGAAGTAGTAGAGCCAAAGAAGGAACTTCTAATTCAAAGGGAAAAATGGCTTCAGCACCATAAACCAAAACAAAAGGTGAAGTTCCAGTGGGGGTTCGAACACTAGTTCGATAGGCCCACAAGGTTGGATATAATTGAATGTGCCAGTCACGGCCAGTTTTATTGACCAATATTTTGAGAATTTTGATTAAGGTTTTGTTAGATGCTTCTACTTGACCATTACCCTGAGGATAATAGGGAGTGGACCAGCGATGTTGAATCTTATATTTTTGGCATAATTTCTTGACATCTTTATTTTTGAAACAAGTTCCATTATCAGAGATGAGATTTGCAGGAATTTCGAACCTACAAATGATTTGATTAAAAATAAATTTAGAAACTTGTGTGCCAGTGCAGGAAGCTAAAGGCATAGCTTCAACCCACTTCGTGAAATACTCGATGGCGGTTATGATGAATTTGTGTCCATCAGATGACACAGGATTGATTTTGCCAATAATGTCTAAGCCCCATTTTGAAAAGGGCCAAGGAGATGAAATAGCCTACAGCTCTTGTGCAGGGGCATGGACAAGGTCAGCATGTTTCTGGCACTTGTCGCAATGGCGCACATACTCATGTGCATCATTCTCCATGGTAGGCCAAAAGTATCCTATCCTAAGGAGCTTTTTAGCAATGACACTACCACTGAAGTGTCCTCCACAAGATCCATCGTGGGCTTCACTCAAGGCTGATTTGGATTCTTCTAAATTCAAACATCTTAATAGGATACCTTCAAAAGATCTCCTATACAAAGTATTGCCAATTATTACAAATCGACTTGCGCGTCGACGTAATAACCGACGCTGGTTTCTATTAGAATTGGCAAGGAAAGTCCCATTTTGAAGAAAATCAAATATATCCATATACCAAGGTTCAGGAGTAGTTTCATTGATTAGAAACACATCCAAAGGTTCTAAACATGACTTATTTGAAGCGGGTTCCTGGAGTCGACGAATAATGATAGTGGCATATTCGTCATCTAACTCCAAGGGCAGAAGAGATGCAGCTGCGGCCATAGCGTCAGCCGCACGGTTGCTAGTTCGAGGAATAGCTTCCAAGGTAACTTGATCAAATAGAGACATTAATTGTAAAACATAGGCTTTATATGGGCACAGTTTATCATCTCTAGTCTGATAAACTTCATTAATTTGGTTTATGACAAGTTGAGAATCACCAAAAACTAGCGAGATGTTTAATTTTTAGTGCCAAGGTAGCTCGTAATCCAAGGATTAGAGCTTCATATTCAAGGAGTATTGTTGGTGCAAGAAAATGTTAATTTGAAGGACAGAGGAATAATGTGTTTTTGTGGGGATATTAAAATAATACCCGCACCAACCCCACTCATGCATCGGGCTCCATCAAAGTATAAGGACCATTGTTCAATATGGTCTGCCTCTAATTGAAGGCATTCATCAGGAAACTCAATGATGAGGGGATGGGTAGACTCTAAGGGTGCAGTAGCTAATTGATCTGCTATGATTTGACCCTTAACAGACTTCTGTCCTATGAACGTGAGGTCAAACTCGCTTAGAGCAAGAACCCACTTGGCTGTACGACCCGATAAATAAGGTCGACTCATGAGATACCTCAAGGGATCATATTTAGCAATGACATAGGTTTTTTGACTAAGCATATAATGGCATAATTTTTGCATAGAAAACATGACTGCTAGACATAGTTTTTCTAACGCTGTGTAGCGGGTTTCATAACTGATGAAGGTTTGGCTAATATAATAATTAGCACGTTCTTTCTTCTCATCATCAAGCTGAGCTAACATAGCTCCTAAAGCAGAATCTAAAGCTAAAATATACAGGAGAAATGGGCGATCAGGTCTAGGCGGTGAAAGCACAGGTGGGGTAAGGAGGTATTGTTTGAGAAGTTCAAAAGCTTCTATACATTCGTTGTCCCAATTAAAGGGGACATCCTTCTTAAGGAGCTTAAGAAAGGGACCGGTTTTGTCCGCCAACTTATCGATGAAGCGACGGATAGCTTGAAGTTTACCTTGTAAACTTCGTAACTCAGATATATTGGTAGGTGCGGGCATATCAATGATAGCCGCAATCTTAAGAGGGTCAATTTCGATACCACGTAAAGAAACTATAACCCCTAATAGTTTACCGGACTTAACTCCGAATATGCATTTGGTTGGATTTAATCGAATAAGATATTCTCTTAATCGATTAAAAACTTTTCTCAAATCATCTAAATGATTATCTTCATTAATAGAGCGAGCTATAATATCATCTACATAATCATGTAGGATATCATGCATCATATCATGAAAAATATAAGTCATAGCTCGTTGATAGGTTGCACCTGCGTTCTTTAAGCCGAATGGCATCACTTTCCAACAAAAGGTACCCTAGGGGGTAATAAATGTTGTTTTAGCCTGATCTTCAGGAGCTATCCTGATCTGATTATAACCGGAGAATCCATCCATTAAGGACATCATCCCACTCCCAGCAGTAAAGTCAATGATTTGATCCATGTTTGGAAGAGGAAAATCATCTTTAGGGCATGCAACGTTAATATCTCTAAAATCTATGCAAACCCTAACTTTGGTGGCTTCTTTCTTGGTGACTGGAACTACATTTGAGATCCATTCAGCATAATCAATAGCTTGTATAAAAACAACATTCAGGAGTTTTTCTAACTCCCCTTTGACTAGCAAGGCCACTTTGGGATGCATTTTTCTAAGTTTTTGTTTAACAGGTTTAGCATCCGGATGGACTACTAGATGATGCATGACTACGGAAGGGTCCGGACCTGGCATATCTTCGTATGTCCAAGCGAAGACATCTTCATATTCTTTAAGGAATGCAATGTATTGCTCTTGTTTTTCTTGACTTAATTCTGACCCAATATTGATTATGTGAGGATTATCCTCAGTTCCAATGTTAACTTTAATGACGTTTTCGACCTCCATGTGTAGATCTCTTTCAAAATTAGGTGGGGCGGGTGAGACACCCAATTCTTGTAATTATTTTAAGGTTAAGTTGGATAATTCATCTTGAGGATTAGTGGCCTCAAGCTGGGCTATAGTTGGTATAGAACCATCAAAATAAAATCCATTGTGTAAAATTTCTTCAACGGAGACATCGTGGAAGATATCTCCTTCCAACTCCTCATCGGAGTCAGCAATCAATTCAGGGTAAGCTATGGATAGCATGTTACATGTAAATGGCTGATTTTTTAGAGGCAAATCATCACGCCTATCCAAATAATCTTGATAACATATGAGTTGATCATCATCTTCAAAAGGAAAGGGTTGACCCTTACTAGGAAATAGGCCCACACCACAGTGGGCAGGCCACGGTTCTACCTCGAAAGGTTCTTTCATGCCATTTTGGAAAGGTCCCAAGCCTTTCCCTTTATATCCCATTTTAAGCATTATAGGTTTAGCTTTAATATACTCATTAGTAAAATAGCAGCGAGCGTATCCATCATGATGAGTTTTAATATTCCGAGGTATTCTTCCCCAGTCATATCCTTTATAAATGAAGGCACAACTCCCGACTTGGTAAGTACTTCCCATAGGTTGTGGGAGGCCCAAAGTACGAGGAGATGGCGGCAAGTTATTTAAGAGAATTGAATCTTGCATGAAAGCATTTGTTTTTTTCGATATTAAGATTGTGGATAAATCCGGTAAAAGTTCATCAAAAAGAGCATAAGATGTAGAAGGATCATTCCCTATATCTTTAGATGTGGAAGGTATGATAGATGTGGATAATGTGGAAGTGTTAATGAATGGGTCTATAGGTTTTGAAATTATAGGGATAGAACATGAAGGATTGGTTGTGGATTGAAGATCTTTTTGAGGTTCTAGAGTGATTTGTTTAGAAGATTGTTGATCTATATATGAGGGTGAAATGAATGGAGGAGAAATAGGTGAAGTTATGGGTGTGTGTTTCATAGTTTTAGATGAAAAATAAGAATTAGGATGTGTGGATGACAGAGCAGGGCAAAATTGCACTCCAACAGGTTCTGCCAAAGCACACATATCAAAGGGTCTAGGATCACCATGGATAGTGACCAACTGATTTTTAAATTCGAATTTAACACATTGGTGTAAAGTTGATGGGACAGCCCGCATTGCATTGATCCAAGGATGACCCAAGAGTATATTGTACGATGCGGGGCAATGTACAATAAACATGGTCGTATCTAAGGTTCTAGGACCAACTTGCAATGGGATGGTAATAACTCCACATGTTTCTTGTGTTTCGTCATTGAAAGCTTTTATAATCATGTCGGTTTTCTTCATTTCATCACTTCTAAAGCCAAATCGTTGGTAGAAGTCAAAAGTGCAAATGTTTAGAGATGAACCATTATCAATCAGGACTCTTTTAATAGCTACATCTCCAATTAGAGCGATAATATATAAGGGATTATCCTTATGTAAAGCTGTGTTGTGGGATATCTTTATCCCGAAAGTCAATACAATCGACTTCTCTAGTGATGATAGTATTGGCCATGGCTTCAGGTTGAATATTTTGAGGTACCATCATTTGGCTTAATGTAAGCATCAACTCATCCCTATGGGTAGGAGAAGATCTTAATAAATCCAAAAGGGAAATTCTGGCTGTAGTATTGGATAATTGCTCATTAATATTGTAAGGGGGTTTAGGTTGAACATTGGAAGCATGATTCCCTTTATTAGGATTTTTCAAAACAAATGGAGCTGATCCATCATTCTGGTTTGGTTCTTGTTGAGAATTTTGAGCTTGTTGTCGGGTAACGACTCCAATGGTACCTACAATGTTATATTGAAGACGTTGAACTGGTCTCGGTTGAGCGTTTATGGCTTGTTCATTAGGGAGGAATTGATTAGAAGAGGGTCGAGTAGTAACTCTTCTAGGAAATGGTTCTTTTGGAACCATAGCATCTGTGATGGGTTGAATAGGATCTGATTCGTTTTTAGAACTATTCGATTGGTTTGAGGTGATGTCTATTTCACTTTCAGTATCTGATTCTATATCACTAGGATCTGGAGTTTGAAAATTATGTAGGGGCCTGGTTGTGACCAGGGATAAGGTTGTGTCAAATATTTGAGGATCCTGAACAGGTAATTGTCCGCTAATAGTTCCTACATATCGGGTAGGAGGGGGAACATTATGATGCTCGATTTGATTGGCCACCTCTTTACCATGTCTTGGTAAAGGATGTTGAAATATGTCTAATGATTGATTAGCATTTTGATTTTGATTTTGGGGAATGGTCTTTTGAGCGTTATTAGGAGCATTTTGTTTAGGTTGGAAAGCTTGCACCTCCATTTCATTATTATCAATCAGATCTTGTATTTTATGTTTCAACCTTTTACAAGCGTTGGTAGAGTGTCCAGGTCCTCTATGGAAATCACAGTGTAAGTCAGCTCTGTATCCGGGTATGGTTGGATCAGGTTCCCGGATAGCTGGTAATTGAATCAAACCTCTTTCGAGTAATTGAGGTAAAATAGTTGATAATGGTTGATTCAATCTAGTAAACTCTCGAGGAGGTTTATCGGGAGGTTTCAATATAAATTTTTTTGTTGTCTTCGTTGCATTGATATTAGCAACATTTTTGCTATCAGTGACTCCATCACCTACGACTTGTTTGTTTTTATATTGATTTCTGGATGTTTTCTCATCATCCTTCTTCCTAAGTTGGCCTCTCCTAATGAGGGCATCTTCTACTCTTCGAGCTAAATCTATAGCTTGATCGAAGGTAGTTAAAGTAGCAATTGATAACTCATAAGATATTTGTTCTTGCAAATTATTGATAAAAATGTCCAACATTTCTCTATAAGGTAGCACAAAGTGCGGTTTTCCTGTCAATTGCCTCCATCTAGCTAAGAAATCAGCAAAACATTCATCTTTGTCTTGTTTTAAGTTGTATAAATCTTTAATGGTGACATGCCTCTCGATGTAGGCACTAAATTGATGGACAAAAGATTCAGTTGTTTCTTCAAAGTTTCTCAAAGAATGAGTGGGCAATTGATAGTACCACTCTAATGCCATTCCACCTAAACTTTTCGGGAACATCTTTAGTAATAGCAAGTCATCATGTGATATATCATGACATGCTATCCTAAACATGCGAAGATGCTCTATGGGATCTTCGGTTCCTTTATATATAGGCAGGATGGGCATGGGAAAATGCTTAGGGTACGGTTGTGCTACAACTATGGGATCCAAAGGTTGACTACATATCTCTCGATAATTGTACGAGGGACGGTAGGGATCTATCTGGTCCATACGCGAAGCTAACTATTTCACCATGGCTTCCAGATTACTAGTTTGCCCACCATATTGGTTCGGTAGGGCATTAATATGGGATTTGTGAACATATGAAGGGACATGCATATTAGATGCTATATTGCTATTGTGTAAATTGTTGGTAGGAAAGGTGTTATGAAGAAATTTTGAAGTTGTATTATGCTGTATTCCAGATTGTTGAAAATTGGTGTTTGGCTTCATTTTAGGTTTTTGTTTACTTGAAGCATATTGATCAATAGTTTGGCGAAGTAAAGCAGTGAAGGAAGTTTTCTTTTGTGTGGGAATGATTTTAGGCTCAATAACGGGTTCCTTAGGAGGTTGGGTAACTCTGTTGTTTTGGCATGTTTTGAATCATAGTGACCATATCTCTATTGGATGGTCCAACCTTATCACTTTCTTGATCAATAAAAGACAAGGGATTAGTGTGCACATCAAACATATGTTCCATGGCTGCTTGAGTGTCACTAATTTGCCCTTTATCAATACGGACTGCCATATTGAGAGCGCCAATGTTATTATTGAAAAATTTCCAGAAATGATCTAAGTTATCAAAAGCAATAGTTCCATCTGGAGCTACTCTAGGGGATGAGGATCCATCCTCTTTAACATTTTCTTCTTGTTCATTGTCTTCACCTAGGTCATCTTCTGGTTGATCTAGAGTTTCTCCTTCCGGAATTGGATCCTCGGGAAGGACATTTGGGTTTCTAGTTTTATCTTCTAACCAATCTTCTTCTTCTCCTTCAGTTTGTTTACCATTCCTAAGTTTAGGCATTGTGCTTAATTTAGATTTCAGCAAATATATATATATATATATATATATATATATATATATATATATATATATGCAACAAGCTTAAGAGGTATATATTAATTATATACCTACTATAAAAATTTAAAATGAAATGTTTTGGTTTTTGTTATGTTTTTTAGTTTTTCTTGTTTTTGTAATAATATTGTAAAGATAACAAACAACACAATAAATGCAAGAAATAAAATTGAAAGCAATGATCTAGTTTTCTATAAACAATTTATAAATATCATTAATGGGCTCAAGTTCTTCAGGAGTCATGAAGTGTTCTTCTTCAAATTGAAAATTTTCTTTCAAAAATTTAATGAAAAGGGCTATAGTGATATTATCTATCTCAGATTCTGGTTGATAGAAGTAAAGCTCGTGGCAATACTCTCGATATAACACGGCTCGAGGAACTCTACTCCATATTTCTCTATCCGTAAGAATGACTTCTTGGTCTTCTACATGACCTAGGAACTGGTGTATAATGGCTGTGTTCTCGAGGTATTCCTCGAAGGTGAAAAATTTTGAAGACACAAGAGCTCTCCTATAAGCTAACCATCTATGGCAGGCTCTCTGAAGTTCATGATAAAAGACGAGTTGATGAGGATCCAGGATTCTATCTAGGACAAGCCTCTTGATTTGTTTAAGTTTTGTTGACCTAGATGAAATGACACCTAGTCTTCTATCAAGTTCGTCCCACAAAAGTTGATTTCTATCTATTTCAGGCACACTAAGCACAGAATTGATTTCTATGGCTGCTAATTGGTTTTCAACATTTATAGTAACTGCTAATATTTTCTTAGGAGCTACCATCTAAACATGATATGCAACTTATTATTTTTAAATGATTTTAAATGCATCTATTGTTTTTGGTTTTTTTTTTATTTTTTGTTTTGTTTTCAAAAGGTTTTAAATGCATTCACGTCGGGTTCACCAAAATGTATCGCTCCAAATTTTTTGCATCCTTACCTTCAGGCTATAGGATCCGTGCCCGGAAGGAGGATGGGAAAAGGATGGCGCGGTACCTCGAACTGAGAGGCCTTGCGAAGGTCCCGCCTCTCGGGGGAGGTGTATTATGGTGATTTTTCGACGGATGGTGGGTTCACCAGGAAACGTTTGAATGGCAGTTTCCATGCCTAGGTTGGGAATGTGTTTAATGTGTTCAGTTTTATCTTTAAACATTCAAGTCCTAGGTTTGGCCAAATGAATCTAAGTTGCTCTATATGACAATGCAGATTAAATGAATACAGAAGAACAAATTAGGACAAAAAATAGAGAAAGTAAGCAAGATTAAAAAGCCATACCTGATCCGGATGTCTGATGAAAATTTTGATTCTTGAAGCAGTCAGGATCGCCTCTGATTTGATAGGATCGTCTGCTATCAGACAAGATCGTTTGAGATTTGATGAATTCGTCAGACGAATTCGTCAGAGACCTACAATCAGAGAAGTAGACACAAAATGCAAAAAATGCAACTATTCTAATAGAGGGCAATGATGTAGAATAACAATAATAACATTAAAATGATGATAATAAACAAAATACGAGTGCACTACAATGATTTAATGACAATTGGTGACTTTATTATGCATTTAAAGCTACATGGGTGAACTCCAAAATGCAAAGTAATAAGAAATAAACTTAGATTTAACTAAATGCAAAACAATGTATAAAATAACAGGATGAAGAAACGCAAACTCTGGGCATTGATTGCCTCAATGTTGACTACAGTCGAAATCGTCTCGCATTGGTACGAAATCATCTCGAATTGAACAGGATCGTCCACGACGAACTGAGCTTGCTCCGGCTAAAAAATACTAAGGTTCCTACAATAAAATTTGGATAGGACAAGTGCAGATAGTAATTTAGGATGTTTTAGTGCGTATAAAGTCGATTTACAGGAAATATCAGCCAGGGGTAGGTTAAGGGGAGGGCCTAAGTTTAAATAGGCTTAGGAGGGAGGTTAGGAGGTTGGAGATCATCCCAATTTGGGAGATCTCCAACGGGGAGGGTCTCTAACAGCGCAGACACGCTTCTGCCCAGATTAGAGACGTCGTTGGAACAGAGGCTAATTGAGAAAAATTAGTTTTGGGACAAGATCGTCTGGACGTCCTAGTCCAAACGAAATCGTCCGATCTGAGGCGATATCGTCTGATCGGCGACGATATCGTCAAACGGTCAAAACAAACTCTAAAAATGGCATGGGAAAGGAGGAAACGGGTTAAACGGCGGTTTGGGAGCGATTTTGGAGGTTAAAATTTGAATTTGAATATTTACTAGAGTAATTGTAATTATTTAAGGTTTTACTGTGCCAATTTTAGGGTGCTACATAAGGCATTGTGTCTTGGCTTGAAAAAGGCTGAGAAATTAGGCATCAAACAACTACAAATATTTGGATATTATGAGCTCATTGTCAACCAGACCATAAAAAAGTGTGTATCAAAGTAGCATTACTTGAAATCCTATCGCAACGAAGTATGGTATTTATTTGAGTCCTTCACAACCTTGAAAATTCAAGCAATTTCATGGGATCAGAACAAACATGCTGATATTTTGGTCTCTTGGTGCAAATTTCTCTCTCGTGGAACAAGTAGTCAAAAAACCCAAGACTGTTAGGGTAATCTATAGACCTTTAGTCCTTTATAAGAACCTTTATTAGCAAGTGTTCAACAATGATGATCAAATAGTTAATTTTTTTATTAAGGAAACTACGAGCACAGATGATAGAATACTTTTCAAATAGGAGATGGAAGGAATGATTCAATTGAATAATAATCACATTTCCAAGGGGATAATTTTACTAGAAAGTCTATTCAACAAAAATGATATGATTGAGAAGCATAAAATAAAGGTAGATGTGAAGGAATATAAGGAGTTGTAGTTGGAGCCTAAGAAGATCATAAAGATCAGGACTGATTACACATCAAAGGAATTGGAAGATATCAAGAACTTGTGTTACGAGTTCCCTAAAATTATTGCATGGAGCTATCAGGATTTGAAGGGATATGACAAGAACGTAATTCAGCATACCATTGAGTTGTAGGAAGGAGTAAAACCATTTCGATAGAAACAACATCCTATCAATCCCAAGATCAAGGTGCTCATGAAGGGGAAACTGTTAAAGATGCTAGAAGCAAAAATAATATATCCAATTAAGCACTCAACATGGGTGGCAAACCTGGTGCCAATTTGGAATAAGAATGGAGATATCCATTTGTGCATGGATTTTCAAAATCTAAATCAAACATCATTAAAAGATCACTACCCCCTACCACAAATTGATCAAACTCTCCACGTGGTTGCTGGAGCGCAAATATTTTCATTGTTAGATGATTTCTATGGTTATAACCAAATATGGGTAAAATATGAGGATCAACACAATATGGCATTCACTACAAAGTGAGGCACTTTCACCTATCAAAAGATGTTGTTTGGTCTTTCAAATGCTGGTGCTACCTTTCAAAGAGCTATGGACATTGTTTTTGATGAGTTTTTAAATAGAATTATTGTGATTTACCTTTATGACATGATTGTGTTTTTGCATCATAGAGAAGAGCACGTTTCTTATTTAAGATATGTGTTTGATAAATACCGAGAGTTTGGTATTTCCATTAACTCTAAGAAGTCTATATTTGTTGTCAAAGAAGGAAAATTGTTAGGTCATGTTATCTCACAAGAAGGACTGGTGATTGATCCTACAAGGGTAAAAGTGCTCTTGAAACTACCACTGGTAGTTAATAAGGACTTGTAATTTTTCGTTCAGATAAATTCCATTCAAAAATTCATTGCCAATTTTGCTCAGGCGGTGAAACCCATGATCGAGCTCTTAAAAAATAATGTTGATTTTAAATGGACCAAGGTAAGAAAACAAGATTTTTGGGAGATCAAGGAAAGAATAATCTAATTTCCCATGTTAATCAACTCAAATTATTCCAAGTACTTCATTCTCTATGCAGTGGGTGAGCAAGAGAGCTATGTCGTTGTTCTAACACAGAAGCAAGAATATGGAGATGAAAAGTCGATTACTTTTTTGAGCCAAGTTATTGCATTGCACAAGGAGAAGTATAATTTCATCTAGAAATAGGTGTATATAGTGATGGAATCCCTAAAGAAATTCTAAAACTTTGTCTCACAAAACAAAATAATCATTTATGTTATACACCCAAATGTCAAAAACTTCATTCTCCAAGGGGAACTAGGTGATAAAAGAGCAGGTTGGATCTCAAAGATTCAAGAGTATGACGTAGATATCTGACCAAAAATCTAGTTTATGGATGAGCTCTCTACCAAGAATTAGCCAAAATAACAACATCTGAATCGTTGGCTATGGTACAAAAAGATAAAATCGACAAGAGCGTTTGTGCAAATCATGCTATGAGTGATCGTGATTGGAAAAATGACATATTCTTTACCTTAGGGAAATATCCATCACATCTTGATGCTTCATAGTGTTGGAGGTTAAGGTTGTAAGCGCTTAAATATGCCTTGTTGCCAAGTGGGCTATTCCATAAGAATATTGATGGAGTACTCCTCAGGTGTGTGAAGGAATAAAAAAAGGAGCAAATCTTGAAAGAATTCCATTCTAGATTATCTAGCGGCCATTACGCAGGAAGGTCAATGGCTTTGAAAATCATCCAAATTAGATATTATTGGCCTACTCTATTCGTCTATGCTCATAAATTAAGTCAAAATTATGATAATTATTAGAGGTATGTTGGTAGAACTAGGAAAGGAGCATTGCCCCTGCATTTGATTCAAATAGAAGTGTTATTTCAGTATTGGGGCCTTGACTTCATTGGATTTATAGACCTGCACTCTTTCATAGAGCACAAATACATCTTAACAACAATAGATTATTTCACTAGGTGGGCAGAGGCCATTCCTCCCAAACAGGAAGATCAAGCTATTGTCATCTCTTTCTTGGAGGTACTTATTACTCGTTTTGGTGTCCCGGATGCCATTGTAACAGATAATGAGACTCCATTTATCGGGACCAAGATTACCAAATTTTCAAGAAAGTATGAATTCTATCTCAATATATCATCTAATTATTGCTCACAAGGGAATGGCTTGGCCGAATCCACCAATAAAAACTTACCGCACCCAGGTGTTGTAGGTGAGTTAGAGAGGAGAGGGCAATCCTCCAAGGGAGGTCCCAGGTTCGAATCTCCACCCTACAAAAAAGCTGAATTGGGTACCCAAAATCCAATTGATAATGTTGGTGCGGGCAGGGCTAGGTGCGAATATCGGGTGACTTTGATTATGTAGAACCCCTTTTTTGTGGTCTCTCAGACCAAGGCGACACCACAAGGGGTTTTTCGCTTTAAAAAAAAAAAAAAAACTTATCGCGAATCTTGAAAAGGACACTGGGAAGCAACAAAAGGAGTTGGTACTTATTGTTGAATCAGGATTTGTGGGCAAACCACATATTTGTGAAGAAGTCTATTAATACCTCTCCTTATTCTCTCGTGTATGGAAAAGAAGTAGTTCTACCCACTCATATCGAGCTCCCTGTCCTCCATACCTTACAATTTTTTAAAGATGAAGATGAGGAATACAATACAATGAGTGCAAGGTTGGCTCAATTATTGGAGTTGGAGGAAGAAAGAGAAAATGTGTATCAATATTTCACTGAACACACAAAAGCGATGCAAAAATGGTTTGGAAGAAAGACAACAGAGCATAGGTTTCAGGTAGGATACCTAGTTCTTAAATGGAACGAGAGCAAAGCCAATCTAGGAAAGCACCACTGATGTGATCTAGGAAGGTCCATTTCAAAACGCTGTAGTGAATTCGGAAAATATATACCATCTTCGGGATATGGATGGTTGGGATCTTCCAGTTTTGGTAAACAACCTTCATCTGTAGGCCTATGTTCAATGATTTTATTAAAAAAGGTACAACTTTGTAAATATGTACATATTTCCTTTCCAGTATTTTATTTTCTTAATAAAAATAAATAAATAAAAAATAAGAAAAGAAAAAGAGAAATGTTCATTTTAAAAATTTGTTTCGCCCCAATATTCCCTTCGAAATCTATTCGAAAGAATTAGGCTAACTCCAAGAAGACGATGATTACATGGAGAGGCGCTTTCATCGAAGGGAAGGGGCAAAAACCCCATTGACTTCCTTTTAGGGTGAACGAACAATGAATAATAGGAGCACCAAGTTAATGCGCTATGGAAACGGTAAAAATTGTGTTCGCCCATTATTGGAGCGAATGCGGAAATTAAAAAATCTTCGTCGACTTAAATGAAATTGGAAGGTGATCAAAGTTTGCAGTGCCCCTAGAAGCTATAAAAGGTGTGTGCCCCATTGTCGCGAGCATGTTTTAAATTTTAATGCATGGGCATTACTAAACATAACAAGAAAGGGACACAAAAGTACAAGTTTTACAAAGCATTCGACATGCGAGGGGATTCCAAATTCAAAAGGAATATAAATATTAAAAAAAAAATGAAAAGCTATAAAATCAAGTTTTTTTAGAAAAATCCAAAATCCATGCTTTTTTTAGATTCAACTAAATCAAAAGCAAATGATGGCTTTAAAATGGAATGCCTTTGCCATAAAATTTTATCAATCAGGTGGAGAGCACTTTCGGAGTGAAATATAATAAAATTAAGTATGCTTTAGAGACCTTTTGTCCTCATTGTTATTTGGATCTCTACGATTTTTTAGGTGCAAAAGGAAATGTAGAGCGCTCTCAAGGTGATTTTGGCTAGAATGTGATAGAATTTAAATGATGCATTCTCAAGGCCATTAATACAAAATGTGCACCTAGGTTGCATTGGAAGGTATTTTTGCTTTCTCGAGAACCAAAATCCCACACCATCGAAAGAAGAAGAGCTTATTTGTCTATAGGTGATGAGGTTATTATTCCAAGGAAGCTTTAAAATCTAGGGCATGATTTTTTATGAAACCATGTGGCAAGAAGGGCACACATTCTAAGGACAATTTTATAGTGAGTAATAGTTGATACTTTAGATCATTGAAAACAGTGTCGGGTGGGTGAATCAAAGCATATATTCTTTCGAAATTGCTCAAGGGAAATTCAGCATTTACTACGGTGGTTGGAAGGGTGCTCTATATAAAGTAACAGGTAAAAGCTACCCATATTAATTTTTAAATTTTTACTGTCATTGTGTTTTCAAGTTGTTACAAAAACTATAGAGATATTTCAAGGTAACCACCAAATAGAAATAATGGAAAAAAGAAGCAAAGAAGCGAACAGAGGCTAAAGAACCCAAGAAGTCTAGAAAGAGAGAAGGTAGGTTGAAATCCAAAAAGTCCTGAAGGAATGAAAATGTGGATTTGGACCTGTACGCTAACACAATGGCAAAAATTGGAGATTGTGTAATTACTAACAAGGGCATGGAGAAACTATGGTAGGATGTGCAGTTCGTAGTATATCAAGGATTAACAGTAGGAATCCCATTGATGGTACCATATCACTCACAATTATTTTGGTATCTGTGTACACCCATGCCTAGAACTAGTGTAGCTTATTTCTTAATTTTATAATCCGATTACTAGAATAGTGTGGAAGGCAAATAGAGAAGTGCTCTTTACTATTACCCCAAAGGAAGTGCAGGAAGTGTTTGCTTGTGGTTTGAGGCCTCCTTCATACGTGATTACCAAGAAGTTACATACCAATAATTAGGAGGACAAATATGTCTCAACTGTAACGATGTGTCAATTCATGGAGACGCAGTTGATTAAGGAGCCATAACTAGAGCAGCTTCAAAACCTACTAAAGTCGCTTACAAAATTTAATAGCCTAGACATTTATTCAATTTTTGCATGGGTTGTTGGTTTACTGATAGATTCTACCATTCACAAGTGGCAGGTGGCCCTAGCACAATGCATTTGCTAGGTAGAATTTTACTCTCCATCGACCATGAGGTAGGGCACCAATCCAATTTTCTTCAATTGGACCGATTTTATTTTTTGAAAACTACATTTTTAGCTAGAGAGGTTGCAAACTAGGGAAGAGACGTCATTCATGCACACTTATTTTCTGGTATGGTATTTCTTATTTCATATACACCAGTATTTATCTTTCATTACAGTGAGGCAAATGGATGAGAGGGATGAGATTCTACTAGTTTACATGTGGACTTCCGCTCTATCAAGCAGGGAGTCATTTTATAGTTTTAATTGTTTGATTTTGGGTCCCGCAATATAACTGCTTTATGGTGCATGTGAAAGAGTGCCATGAGAGATGAGAGAAGTAGTGGTTAAAGAAAAATATGGAGATATCTTTCTGCTTACTCAGGGCGTCGTCGTAAGAATTTTTGGTTTCACAAGCAAGCCATTTCTACTGCCATACTTCACCATCGAACATGTTTTTTCCATGGAAGTGGTGCGCAAATAAGACTATGTTAATGATGTGTATGGAGTAGGGTACAGTAAGAAGATGACTTTCAATATGCTTTTCAAGTTCGATAGTATAGAAGTGAGCCAGGTAGGGCAAAACAGGTTGCTCATAATAACACTTCAGGACCTGGGATTGATAAAACAACCGCAACAATGGAGGTATGACCCGTTGGGAAAATTCATAGAGATAATAAATGCCAAGACATTTCATTGTTTTCCATGGCTAGACATTGATAAAAAGAAAAATAATTTTTATGGACCTGACTTGGAGTGGCACATTGAAGATATGACATCACTTCCACCTTGGCATGATTTCTACGAACAAGAGGTTGAGTATAATCCGATGAAGTACAAAAATTAGATTCCTCCACCCGGGTTGTTTATTCGAGTAAAATAAAATCGGCCCCTATGGACTGAGGAAAAAATTACAAACTAGTGGATAATGCGGATCCATCGAGGAAAAACCACGTCTTCTTATGGGTTGAAGATGGATGAGGCATTTTCAGCCACCTACGATGAGTTTGTTAATGTCTATCAACCTATCACTTTCACCAAGATCTTACCTCAAAGTTTCCAATATTCCAATAGCAGTGAAAGTGGGGCAAAGGGAGAGCACCTGATAGTTGAAGAAGAGACTCTGAAAGAGGAAGAATAATAGTATGTGTTTAAATGAAGGTCATAGTGGATGAAGCATAAAATTGAGGAGGTGCCTTTGTCGAAGAAGCAGATTGTCCAAGATGCACCCCCATTTCCAAAAGCTATGAATAAACCAAGGACCGGTGCCACTTCCTCCTCTAGTGCTAAAGTTTCTATTGCTACAGTCCCCATAATTCTAGTTTTTTCAATAACTATTATTTCCTCTCTATTGGTGAGAGATGTTCCCATGATGGTTGCACAAATATTTTTGATGATTCATGAATAGGAGGAGGTCCAAAAGTTAGAGAGCCCTCAAGTGGAGGTCATGAACATGGAGGAGGATGTGAAATTTGAAGAGGAAGTGGAGAAGCAACATGAGAAAATTATTTCACAATCGCTTCTGTCACCGGAGCACACAACGCTTGTACTCAAAGGTACTTCTTCCTTTCCCCTTCTTTCTTCTTCGAAGCATGTAGTGGTTGTTATTTTATTCCCATAAGTTTCCACATCCATTTCTCCCCCATTCATTATTCCCTCCATGTCCATTTCACTTCCCTCTTCTTCTCTTCTCGAAGTCACTACTGCTCCTCCTTCTATTCCCCTTTATTCGGCCTCCCTTTCTTTTAGTTCATTCACATTAGGGCCAAATCCATTTTTGTGCCTTCCCCATCCATTGTTGCTACCACTCTCATCAAGGTTGTAAGTATGCAAGCTCCTCCCAAAGTGAGTATAACTACAGCTAAACCTGGTTCCTTCACCCACTCCATCATTTTGGTTCCTCCCCTTCTAACCATATCATCTATTTCCTTTGAGCCCGATCGCTTGGAAATTTTGATTTCTTTCACACCATTTTTGGAGTTCCAAGCACTACCCGACATTCATATGGCATCGAAGTAGCCCGATGTGGAGAAAATAAATTGGGCGCATCTCAGTTCGTCATAGTGGTTGAAAAGAAAAAGGCAGAAAGAAGCACTAGCTCTAGCTTGGTTGCTCAAGAAGGTTGCTTTCAATTCCATTGCCATGGAAGCTCACACGACTAAAATTACTCCCTTGGTTTAGAAGCCATAAGGAGAAATGACGTCGAGTGATTATGTTTATGAGACTATAATAGAAAACCTGACCAAGATTGATCCCATGAAGAAAATGGGTAACATACAAGTTGATATGAGTTTGTATACTTGCATGGCGAGTATTATAAGTAGAGATATTTTAATCATGAGAATAAAATTATCAAACTCGAAAGTGCCTTGGCTAAAAGTAGAGTGCAAGAAAAGAAGACTGCTACGGAGAATGAGTACTTGCATAAATAGGTAGCGATGCACTTGAAGGAAAGAGACGCATCAAGAATAGAGATGCAAGCACTCAGAATGTAGCTCAAGGCCATACATAATCAACTAGCAAAAAAGGTTGCACAGGCTGCAGGTTTTTCTCTAAAAAGCATCAAGGAAGTGCACCTTTGCTCGACCCAAAATTGCAAAAAGTTGGCCGCACAAGAATTTCAAGTATTGCATTACCTCTGGGTGGCCAGAATATAGATTCATATGGGGCAGCAGTTGATATATACTACTGAGGAGATGTTGGAGTCGTATATGGAGATGGTTGTAAAAATTCAAGCTTTGACTAACTCCAACATGTACATTCACCCCCTTAGTGATATGGATCATGCTTGGTCAGTTGCCAAGGCCACGTTGCATAGCTATTTTTAGAGGATGTACTTGGTGAGATAAGGTCAAAAAATCCTCAACACCATAGAGCGAGAGCACACTATCTCCATGATTCACTTTGATGCTCTTACCGATATGGGTTTTCTAGGATTTATCGATGAGTGGGGCGAACCTTTGCCATAGGAACAATTGATAGCGACTTGTAAAAAAATTGTGGAGGACCCTCAGAGATTAATGCATGGGAGGAACCCATAATAGAAGCATAGGTGTTGCCAATTATGTAGAAGTATACCCGCATGAAGCTTTTTCTATTTGAACTCACCCAAAGAGTAAAACACCTCAGTCTAGAAGACATCCAAAACCTGCATTTTGTTTACGAGTCATTAAGTATTCCCTACTTATTCACCACTCATGCCTAGGAGGCAGCAGTCACAGTCTATGAGGTCACCTTCGAAAGCCTCAGGGAATACTTAATCTCATCAACTAGTTCCCTATAACTATCAATTAAATGTTATTTAACATGAAATATTGGGAACAGATGTAAATACTAAGAACTGCAAATAAATAGACATCACATTTAGAAAAACTCTAAACATTAATAATGCACTCACAAGTATACAAGAATCATAATTGATAGATGTACTAAGGAAACATCAAACAACATTTGCATGGAACTATGAGGATATGAAAGGAATACACCCAAATATTTCTACCCACTGCATATTCATCCAAGAAGGTTACCACCTAGTAAGGCAACCACAAAGAAGGCTAAATCTAGCCATGAAAAACATAGTTCAAGAAGACATTATTAAGCTATTGAATGCAAGATTTATATACCCAATTTTTTGATAGCCAATGAGTTTCACCACTTGTAATAGTTTCTAGAAAATGGGAAATAGAGAATTTGTGTGGACTATAGGGAATTAAAAATGTGATAAAGAAGTATTATTTTCCTTTACCCTTTATTGATCAGGTCCTTGATACCTTGACTAGAAAAAAATAATTTTTCTTTTTGGATGGCTTTAGTGGGTATAATCAGGTCTCAATAGTAGAATAAGATCAAGAGAAAACAACTTTTACATGTCCTGTAGGTACCTATGCTTATAAATTTTTACCCTTTGGACTATGCAATGCACC
The DNA here is from genome assembly GCA_028583015.1 of Wollemia nobilis. Taxonomy (NCBI): domain Eukaryota; kingdom Viridiplantae; phylum Streptophyta; class Pinopsida; order Araucariales; family Araucariaceae; genus Wollemia; species Wollemia nobilis. The sequence goes on from JAQPPZ010004137.1 coordinate 35,190, forward strand.
TACTACTTTTTAGAGAGTTGTTTTAGCTATTTTTATTGATTTAATTAATGAATGTGTAGAAGTCTATATGGACGACTTCATAGTTTATGGTAACACCTTTGAATAAACCTTATTGAGCTTACAAAAGTTCTTGTTAGATGCCAAGAACAAAATCTTCCTTGAGTCATGAAATTAACTTCATGATTATGAGAGGAGGTATTATCTTAGGACATTACATATCTGAAGAAGGTGTTAAATTAGATCCTGCAAAGATTCAAATCATCCAATCCCTCCAACCTCCAAAAATACAAATTGAGGTAAGGAGCTTTTTGGGACATGCAAGATATTATCATAGATTCATTAAGGATTTTAGTAATATTACCTCTCCAATGCTTAAGATCTTAACAAATGAAAGTGAATTTAATTGGACATAGGAATGACAAAAAGCCTTTGAAATCATAATATTAACTACCTCTCCCATTTTAAGAAGTCCAAATTGGGAATTACCCTTTCATATACATTTTTATGCTTCAAGTTATGCAATAATACATCAAATTGAGAATAAAATACCTTATATCATCTATTGTGTGAGTAAAAACTTGCATGGTGTAGAACTCAACTATACAGTTACTAAAAAAGAGTTCTTAGTTGTAGTTCATACCATTAATAAATTCAAAAATTATATAATAGGGTATGAAGTATTTGTTCACACGGATCACTCTGACATTAAATATTTAATGAATAAAGCTACATTAGGATAAATAATGGTTAGGTGGATCCTCTTATTACAAGAATTTAATGTCACAATTGTAGATAAAGTAGGTAAAGATAATGTTATTGCAGATCACTTGTCTTGAATGCAAATATTTGATGATGATGAATTAATTCTTGATAATTTTCAAGATGAACATTTGTTTGCTCTTTCTATTTTTACTCCTTAGTATGTTGATATTGTAAACTATTTGGTAACAAGAAAATACCACAAAGTTTTACACCGTATAAGCAAATAAAGTTGGTACATCAAAGTATCCCTTATATGTGGATCAATGGAAAATTATTTAAATATTACCTTGACCATGTGATTAGGAGATGTGTGCAAGAAGATGATGTATATGAGATCATTCGAGAAACACATGAAGAACCTTGTGGAGGCCATTATGCTTCTCAAAGAACAATTAGTAAAATACTTCAAATAGGTTATTTTTGGCCTACCATGCATAGGGATGCTCATAGGTTTTTTGATCGATGTAATGCTTGTCAAAGGTCTAGCAAACCTACATCCAGAATGGATATTCCTTTAGTACCTCAAATAATGTTCAAACCATTCAAGAAATGGGGAATTGATTTTGTTGGACCATTAAATCCTCCAAGTAAAGGCAATAAACATATACTTGCTTTTATAGATTATGTCACCAAGTGGGCCAAAGTAAAAGCTTTACCACGAGCACAAGCTGAGCCCATAGTTGATTTCCTTTATACACATATCATGTAATGCTTTGGAGCACCTAGATATTTGGTTTCAAACCATGGGTTACAATTTCTCTCCAAAGTGATTGAGCATTTTGTTAAAATATATCAAATCAAACATAAGAATACATCGCCATATCATCCTCAAGCTAATGGGTAGGTTGAGGTTACAAATATAGAACTTAAAAATATTATAACAAAAATTGTAGTCATCAATAGGGTTAATTGGGCAAAAATATTGAAAGAAGCTACATGGGCATATAACACAACTTGGAAAACCACCATAGGACTATCACCTTATGAAATGGTCTATGGGAAGCAAGCTATTACGTATATTGAATTTGAAATAGAAACTCTTTGCACAGCAGTACAACTTGATATGGATTTGGATCAAGCACAAAAGTCTAGATTGGAGCGATTAAATATTCTAGATGAAATAATATTAGAGGTATTACACAAGATTGAACTAATGCAAGTACAAAGAAAAAATGGCATGATAAATATATTGTATCATTAACATTTCAACCAGGAGAATGGGCCTTGCTATTTGACTCTCGCTTCCAATAATTTTAAGGAAAGCTAAGGATGCAATGGCTTGGACCTTATGAGATTGAATAAATATTTGAGAATGGTATAGTTAAACTTAAGCACATTGATGATTCAACACGAGGATTATTAGTTAATGGACATAGGCTTAAGCTCTATATGAAAACAAAAATCATAAACCACCTTAAGTAACAAGTTGATTTGCAGTGCATTTCTGAAATGCAATCAACCACTATTAAATAATAAATTCTCTTCTCTATCTTAAGAAAAAACACTATTTAATAAATAAATTGTTGCTCTATAATCTAGTATATATTGAGAAAATAAGTGCACCGTTAAAAGGAATGTAGTCTAATCAATCCTCCTGGTTGGATGTGTAAGTATCAATAAATAATATGGATGGTAGAAATATTTACACTACTTGACCAATGAAAGAATATTATCATGGAACAATAATATTTCTTGAAAATAAACTAGAATATGATTCTATGTTCTTTAAATATACTTCCTTTCTTTCATGATGGAGTTCTAATATACAATATTTTCATTCATATGTGAAGAAATATTCTTACCTTACAGAAGAGAGGTCATATAGTCATAATGGTATCACTAATTAATAAAGCAAGGTAGTAAAAGACCTTAATTATTATAGCCTATAAATAATAAAAGAAAGAAGAAGAATAGTAAGGATAGGACTACATTTCCATCCAGATGGTTATGTGACCCGAATCCCAAAAGGCTTAAATCTACTTACTTAAATGGTTAGAGTGGTAAGGATAGGGTGACAATTCCCATCAAGACTTTGATAGAGAGGTTAGAAATATGATTCTCCAAAGCTCTATTCCCCCTAAAAATTTAAACAAATGAATACATTTATATGTATTTAAAGCGAAAAAAGGGCAATAAAATGATAAAACATTAATGATACCTATATGACTATCTTACTTTCCTCTTTCAAAATAGGTTTTGAGTGTATCCAACCATTTATGAGACCTATTTTTGTGAACCAAAGTATTGTTGATTAATATTGGCTTAAGCTCATTATTATTTTTTCTCTCACAAAGAGCTCCTCAATGATGCCAAAGGAAATAGAACAAAGAAATTGATCTCTCTAGGATATTAGAAATATTTGTTACTAGGCCATGTAATATTTTATTAAAGGTCAAGGAAGACATCAATTTTTTTACAGGACATATTTGTTATTGGGAACAAACAGTCCCATTCTAAGGATATTTATTATCCTACAATCTTGTTTAATTGGCTTAGCTTAAATAAGTAGTTGATATATATAAATAAAACACCCCCATACTGCTAAATAAATAAAAAATATAATAATAATAACATATAATTTATTATAATTAAGATTTTTTGTAATAAAACCTCTATAAAAAAAATAAAAAAAATTATCCTTATCTTTTTTTGGCTATATAGCCAAAAAATTAGTTTGGGAGAGAAGCAAAGGGTTAGTATGATAATTTCCATAATATAGTTTGGGGAGGGAAAAAAAAAAGAGAAAATGGAAGTAGTTTAAACATTCCTATAAATATGTTTCTATAGATTGTTTTTGTAGTTTATTTTTGTAGTTAATTTCGATAGTTACTTTTTGTAGATTATTTCTGTAGTGTGTTTTCGTAGTAGATTTGTGTAGGTGCATCTTCACTTAAAATCTTCTAAGTCTATAACTATAGTGAATTTGTGCCATGACTAAATCCACGTGTCTTAATTAATAAGTCTCTATGGGATGGTCATATTCAATTCTTATCATCAAAGCTTTTGCATATATAAAAGAATTAAAAATAAAATTCACATGAACATATGAATTGTATACCCCATGAAGCTTGGTGTGGATTTCATAGACATTGAAACCAATGTGAAACCATGGATGCTTATTTCTTACCTTCGTAGTCATTATTTGACATCGTGATCATGACTAACAAATCATGGAAGGGTATAATCTAGAAGTCACGGACTATTGTCATGGACAGTGTTAAATTCAAAGTAAATCCCTCTATTTTTTCTAATGGTTATCCAAGTGTTATGAAGATGACGAATCACGTGGGCATTCCTAGGTGAAAAATGGACAAATGGACTTCTCATAAATGTCATGCACATCATATTTCACACACAACATGGTTCCTCAGACTCACTACCCTGAGAGAATGGTAAGACATTGGTATCATAAGCTCGAGTGCACATCATTTGAGGTTTTGACCTATCATTGCATGCGACACAAACTCAAACATAATAAAAATCTAAAGGATGTCAAACAAAGGAATACACAAACATCCTTGAACCAATGGTTGGACAAATCATAAACATCTCGACTTTCACATGCAATGTTCATTTTTGAAGAACGAAAGACGTGTTTAGGGATGGAAAATCAATGTTAAGATCTATGCACGCTTCATACTCATGAATTATACCACAACATGGGCTATAAATTAAGGCTTTTGATGCCAAACAAAAATTTATAAAAACAATTTTTATTATTTATGTGACTATCATCAAATATTGTTTGGCAAATTACGTGGAAATGCCATAACCAAAATACAAATTCACCCTTAAAGTTTTTTTCCAATGAAAATTATCTCACCTTGTATTACACTTGGTGTATAAGGATCAAATAAGGCTCTCACGCATCATGGAAAGGTGGAAAATGTTAACATATCATGGTGGTAAGTGATGCCCATTTCCAAAGGAGGCAACCACCTTAAAGGTTTAAATGTTGATCACCAACACCTAGCCATATGGAGCAAATTAACAAAGATATCGCAGATTGAGCATAGAGGTTGTCAATCAAAATCATGATCGATGGCCATGTCTTTTTTGATCATAACGCACTAGAAGATATAGAAAAATAATCATAATTTCATGTGAATATGAAATTTATCTTCTTTGTAACACAATTAGGGTAAAATCTCAACAATTCAACTTTGCAACTACGGTTGACATGTAACAAACTCTATGAAATTCAACTGCAAACACACTTGAAGTTGCTGCGTAGAGGGTAGAGTTGAGCCATGGTAGTTTTTATAGGGACTATGGCATAAAAATTGAATATATCTATGGTGTAGAAGCCAACAGTAAGTCTCAAAGTTTAAAATTTTGAAGAATTTACAAAGGAATTTTTAAAATTTTCAAGAATGAAATATGATAAATGTAACAATTTTTTTTTTTAGAGTGAAATGTTATATGAATTGTTAAAATTTTAAAGAATTTCTATCTATGAATTAATTTTTTATGGAATTATGATGAAATATATGCAAGTATGATGCGGGACAGAAAAATTGCAATCTGTCAAATCCAGATTTACATTCATTAACTGGAAATAAATTTTACAGAATAGCCCGCAGGCTTTGCACAACCAGCACTTGGCTGGGTATTCTACGCACTATGCAATTTTCCTAATCCTGCATACCCCCTTGGAAGGAAAAATCATCTCTTTCAAGCCGGCTATCTGCCCTCGGCTTCCTCAACTCGACGTCGCGAGTTTTGTCTACAGTTCTCTCAATACTGCAATCTGCTATTTTCCCCCCCTCTCTAACCTATTACATTACTGGGTTTTTTATAGAGGTCATGTCCCTCTTAGTTATCATTACAAAAAATGTGGATCTCATAACCGTTGCATGCTTCCACTCTACACGGCCTCTGTTACTGCCGGCTAACTCCTGTTTACTGTCAGGTTACCGCGCACGACTCTTTGTTTTCATTCCTCCACTGGTCGTTGTCGTCTTTCCTCGTCGCTTTGCATGCTTCCTCTGCATTTCGTGCTACCATGTGTCCCTGTAATGGCCTCTGCATTTGCCTGCTCTTCTCGCGTCATGGGCCACGTGTCATTCTGTAGTAGTCCCTAAAAATTCTATCGCCTGACCTCTGTCGCCTTCTTCCTCCAGCTGCACTGTGACAGGTGTCGCGATATCGTGACGTCTTTCTCTTCCTACCCCTTTTCTTCTTTTCTGGTCACGATATCGTGACATGTCACGATATCACGACATTTCTCTCCTTCTTCCCTCTCTTCCACTTCAGGTCACGAAATCACGACATGTCATGATTTTGTGACATCTTCCCTTCCAGTTTCCTTTCGCTCCTGTGGGTCACGATTTCGTGACATGTCGCAAAATCATGACATCCTCTCGTTCTGCCTTCTCCTTCCTCTTCATGTCACGAAATCATGACATGTCACGATTTCACTACATCTTCTTCCCTCTGTGCCTTCTCGCTCTTTCGGGTTGCAATTTCGTGACATGTTGCGAAATCATGATGTCTTTGCCTTTCGCACTTGGCTTCTGCCTTCGAGTCGTGATTTTGTGACACGTCGTGAAATCATGACGTCTTTGCCTTTCGTACTTGTCTTCTACCTTTGGGTCGCAAAATCGCGACATGTCACGATTTCGCGACAGCTTTTCCTCTTGGCGTCGATTCTCCAAAAGTGTCGCGATATCACGACGACTTTGCCCCTTGGTGCCTTTTCTCCAAAAGTGTCACGATATCGCGACAGCTTTGCCCCTTAGCACCTTTTCTCCAAAAGTGTCACGATTTCACGATAGCTTTGCCCCTTGGCTTCTTCTCTTGCCCACTGGTCACGAAAATGCGACATGTCACGATTTCACGACATCTTTGCCTGTAGCTTCCTTCTTCCTGTTTGGGTCATGATTTCGTGACATGTCACGAAATCATGACATTTTCTGCCTGCTGCCTCCATTCTTCGCTTCTAGTCACAATTTTGTGACATGTCGTGAAATCGTGACATTTTTGGCCCATGCCTTCTCTCTCCTCATCGTGTCGTGATATCGCGACACTTTTTCTGTCACGATATCGCGACAGGTTTTTGTCCTTGCCCTCTTGGCCTATTTTTATCGCGATTTCGTGACACGTCATGAAATCGCAACATTTTTCTTCCTTAGCCATTTCTGTCGAAGTTGCCCTCCTGCCTTCTGATGCCTCTATTGCAGGTGTTGCTGGATGCTCCTGCATCAGACACCCGGGGTTGGTGGAGAAGTGATCCTCACTTCTGCACTGTCTGGCTACTGACTCCTGCAGCACTTCCAGACCTTTCTCTGCCTCAGCAGACTGCTCCAACCCCTCCTCATGGTTCACATTACTTTTGTCTTCTTCCAGATAGATTTTCCCACTGTTGCATACTTCTTCTGTAGCCTGCTTGCACTCCTCTTTGTCTGTAGACTTTAATGGCTTCAACTTCCGAAGCACTCCATCTTCTCTCTTTCTCTATTTTTCCTCACGCTGTCTACGCAGCTCCCTTTGCAGGGCTTTCACTTGCCTCTGCAAATCTCTCTTGAGCAGTTCTTCCTGCATGGCTTGCACTTGCTTCTACAGCGCCTTGAACTCTTTCATTGTCATCATTTTTCTCTTACGTAGAACAAAAAAATCACGCGGTCACACTCCACGGATTCCAAACTTTCCTCCAGCACCCTCCCACAGATCTTAGCACAACTGCCTCATGTTCGACGAATCTGCTACGCACTCAGAATCACTGGCTCTGATACCACTGATGCGGGACAGAAAAACTGCAATCTGTCAAATCCAAATTTACATTCATTAACTGGAAATAAATTTTACATAATAGCCCGTAGGCTTTGCACAACCAACACTCGGCTGGGTATTCTACGCACTATGAAATTTCCTAATCCTACCTACCCCCTTGGAAGGAAAAATCATCTCTTTCAAGCCGACTATCTGCCCTCGGCTTCCTCAACTCAATGTCACGAGTTTTGTCTACAGTTCTCTCAATACTGCAATCTGTTATTTTCCCCCCCTCTCTAACCTATTACATTACTGGGTTTTTATAGAGGTCCCGTCCCTCTCAGTTATCATTACAAAAAATGCGGATCTCATAACTGCTGCATGCTTCCACTCTGCACAGCTTTTGTTACTGCCGACTAACTCCTATTTACTGTCAGGTTACCATGCATGACTCTTCGTTTTCATTCCTCCACTAGTCGTTGTTGTCTTTCCCTGTCGCTTCGCTTGCTTCCTCTGCATTTCATGCTGCCATGTGTCCCTATAACGGCCTCTGCATCCGCCTGCTCTTCTCGTGTCGTGGGCCACGTGTCATTCTGTAGTAGTCCCTAAAAATTCTGTCGCCTGACCTCTATCGCCTTCTTCCTCCAGCTACACTGTGACAGGTGTTGCGATATCGCAACATGTCATGATATCACATCTTTCTCTTCCTACCCCTTCTCTTCTTTTCTGGTCACAATATCGTGACATTTCTCTCCTTCTTCCCTCTCTTCCACTTCAGGTCGCGAAATCGTGACATGTCGCGATTTCGTGACATCTTCCCTTCCAGCTTCCTTTCGCTCCTGCGGGTCACGATTTCACGACATGTCATGAAATCATGACATCCTCTCGTTCCGCCTTCTCCTTCCTCTTCGCGTCACAAAATTGTGACATGTCACAATTTCGCTACATCTTCTTCCCTTTGTGCCTTCTCGCTCTTTCGGGTCGTAATTTCGTGACATGTCACGAAATCGCGACGTCTTTGCCTTTCGCACTTGGCTTCTGCCTTCGGGTCACGATTTCGTGACACGTCATGAAATCGTGATGTCTTTGCCTTTCATACTTGTCTTCTGCCTTTGGGTCGTGAAATTGCGACATGTCGCAATTTCGCAACAGCTTTTCCTCTTGGCGTCGATTCTCCAAAAGTGTCGCGATATCATGACGACTTTGCCCCTTAGTGTCTTTTCTCCAAAAGTGTCGCGATATCATGACAGCTTTGCCCCTTAGCACCTTTTCTCCAAAAGTGTTGTGATTTCACGATAGCTTTGCCTCTTGGCTTCTTCTCTTGCCTGTTGGTCGTGAAAATGCGACATGTCGCGATTTCGTGACATCTTTTCCTGCAGCCTCCTTCTTCCTGTTTGGGTCGCGATTTCGTGACATGTCACGAAATCATGACATTTTTTGCCTGCTGCCTCCATTCTCTGCTTCTGGTCGCGATTTCATGACATGTCACAAAATCGTGACATTTTCGACCCGTGCCTTCTCTCTCCTCATCGTGTCACGATTTTGTGACACGTCGTGAAATCGTGACGTTTTTCTTCCTTAGCCATTTCTGTCGAAGTGGCCCTCCTGCCTTTTGATGCCTCTGCTGCAGGTGCTTTTGGATGCTCCTGCATAAATGTATTTGAATTTTTCTCTCTATATGGTTTCTATCATAGCCAGCATTTTGTGAAACCAAAATAGAAAAGCTCATTGTCTTTAACTCCTTACCCATCAACCCAACAAAACCCTTCTTTTACCATGATGAAGTCCACCTTTCACAAAAGGAGTGAACCATCCTCTATAACAACCCAAATGCCCAAAAACTTGTCAGAAAACATTTTCAAAAAGCAAGATAGTGGGAGGCCTTGACACGGTTTCAAGGCCAATATTAGGGTGTGGCCAAGCAGATTATTTTAAACTATGACCCCACATCCATGGTCATTCATGTGGGTGGATTTGAAATAGAAATTACCCTGAGTTTGATTTCAAAAGTCCTACACCTCCCTGAATTTGTCTAGAGATACTTTAAATCAAATAATAGAGAAGTTAATCAGTTGGTCATAAAACTTGGATAGAAGTGCTCCTTGATTTGAGATAGAGAAGGATCAATCAAAGGAGTGATGACCTATTCCTTATTGCTCAAGTAGAAGTAAGTTGTCACTTTGGCAATGAAATCGATGTAGAAGGAAGACTATCAGTTTATGGAGTCTATCACCTTAAGTTGCTACTTAACCTCAAGTTTCCTGATCGAGAAGATTGTATCATTAACCTATCGTATTTCCTCTATAGGTCCCTAAGAGTCATGGTCAAGAGATTTCAAGCAAAGAATTCTAGAGCTGAACCTAAATTACATATAATAGCTCACCATGGCCTCATTAAGTTACTTATCTTGCACAAAACCCTTGATACCAAAAACACTTGGGATAAAATCATAGAAGAAGCTAACCTGTCTATGCAATCATCTGAATTGAGTGAACCTAAGTCCAGTGAGAGCTCTAAATCTGAAGAAAGTTTTGATTTTTAAATCCAGGAGGAAGAAGAATCTCCTATGAGAAAAAAAACCTCTTAGAATAAAACTACCAAGCCTTCCAAACCCTCCTCACCTGCACCAATGAAGAAGATAATATTTGAGGAGTATAATCTGAAGGAGCATAGGAAAGAAGAGATGTCTAGGTAATATGATAGCCTATGGTTGATATCATTACCTGAAAGCCCTCAAACTAAACTTGCTAAAGCCTTGGATCAAATTTGTAACTAGTAAATGTTGTAGTAGTTTTGACTGGATGACTTCTACAAGGATTTTGTGAAGAATGCAACATTGGTGGAGAAGGCCATCTCCACCCAGAATGAGCTACTCAAGCATATATCTATGGAAGTCAAAGGTAAGGTAGCCAAGCCGGTTGAGTAGACCTCTCAATAGGTGATATCCAGTGCCTCACCCAATAAAATTTTAATAGGGGGGAAGAATATAAGGTAGTCAGTAAATGTTAGTAAGCATTTTGTCTTAACCAAGATATTTTCTAATGATAGCTCACCTACTTTATCAGATTTTAGATTTTTAGATTTTAGAGGCATTCTACTCCTACACATGGCATGCAAAAGGTGTGCCCAAGAGTGGATTTAGAGATATTGGTGAAGGTTGATAAGGTGATCAACATGATCATCGAGTCAGTCAAACAATTATCTTCATCAACAAATAAAGTAAATATGGAATCCCCATGTGATACAATGGGTGTAGAGGGTGGAAAGGATGATATAGCCTACTTGAAAACTATGGCTATTGAGAGACAACCAAATCCAGATGTAGCCAGAGCACAAATTTGAAAGATCAAACATAGAAATTTGAAGGTAAAAAACCACCCTGTTCCAACCCAAGTTTCATCCTGGATTAAGGCTAAAAATATTTAATTTTTAATTTATTACAATAAAATTGCAGACTTACATTCATTTATTTTTATCTATCTATGGTATGTTTTTTACGATTTTAGTGGTACTTGAATTAATGCATTGGAACATGCATTCACTTCAGTTTGGGGGAAAATGTTGAGTTCTAAAATGTGACTATAATTTGTAGCTTACTTCAGCATTTTGGTTATAGATTTACTCGATATATACACATTTTATCAACAATGTGCATGATTTTGGATAAATATGATTTGCAAAGTATTATATGTTGAATGGTTATAATATTACATAAATTTTATGAGAATGGTGTGATTTTAGCAAGTGAATATTGCAGGTATTATAGGGAAATACTACATCCAAACATAGTTGAAGCAATCTATGGGAAAACATGGCAAAATAGGTTATGGAAAGCATCTACAAAAAGGTGCTATGAAAATTATCTATGAAAACCAATTGATTTTATAAACCTATTTGGCACGATAAAATTGCCATGTGTACTGATAGCTCGGCCAACACAGTGTGTGTTGTGGAGTTAGAATAGTCTTTATCATATTTCTAACTGCATTAGAATTTGTTATGTAATTTGTTAATTGTTTGAAGTTTACGTAATCTAAATGTAACAAATTTCTCCTCTCCTAAAGAAAAGGATAGAAGTTATTTATAATAAGTCCAAATTAGTTATTAGGATGTTTTAATTATTGTTATGTAATTTTATAATTCAATCTACAACCATTCGATATGTAAAACATAGTGGTTGAAAATTTCTATTGAAAGAAATGATGTACAAGTTATATAATACAATGTCAAGACCTTGAAAAGACCCCCAGTCTAGTGAATATGTCCAGTACACAGGTGGAGAAAAGCATATTGTTACATTGTACGAACTCATGTAGAGATTGGAATAAAGTAATAAATTAGCAGTAGCATTTTCTTCTATGAGTATGATAATTGTGTTTCGTACTTCCTTCATGTTTTTCTTGTTGTTGTAGCTTTCATTTCATTTTCCTACAAATATGAATTGAGTAGCATAAAGTTAGTTTAATGAATACTAAATTATTGAAGTTAAAATAGAGTAGAAAGAGAAAAAGATATTAATACTAACCTAGAGGAGGCAGGGCCTACTCCAAACGGTCAATCCCTTACTCTCTTCCTCATAAAATACAATAGACTTAGTTAGAACATATAATAGTCTTAGAATATAAATTTAATTGAATTGCATATTATAGAATTTCATAAAATAATAAAATAAATAATGCATTATTAAATCATAAAGTGGATCCACATGAAAACCTAGATTAATTCATAATTGCACCCTTTAGATTAAGTGTAATTTTATTTATTGCAACTTTTATTCTTATGCCAAAAACTAAGAAAATAGAATAAAACTTAAAGGTCCAAATTGTGGATATCTATATGAGATAACTATTCTTTAAATCTAATCTTGGTTTGAAAAATAAGGAGATATTACAGCTCGACACACACCCTAAATATGTGGTGACATTATATGCTAGGGAAGTCCTTTGAGCTAAGGATCGACCATCAGAGTTTAAGGCATATCTTTACCCAACCAATGCTAAATGCACGACAAAGAAGGTGGATTGAGTTCTTGGTAAAATATGACTTTGGTATAGATTATATTAAGGGTAAGGAATATAATTTTGTTGATGCTTGAGCAGAAGAAGACATATAACTGCTTTGACCCATTGTCACATTAACTTAATGGACCAAGTTAGGGAGATGCAAGCACAGGATCAATTTTACAGTGAAACAAGAGCAAGGATGAAAGAGAACCCTAACGAGAGTAAGGGATTTGGCATGAAAATTAGACTTTTATATTTCAAGAATAGGGTGGAGATCCCTGAATTTGATGATCTAAGGGATTTGATCATGCAATATGTACATATATAATTGTACTTTGCTCATCTAGGAGGGGATAATATGCAAGAGAACATGAAGAACTTCTATTGGTTAGGAATGAAGAAAGATATCACCAATTTTGTGGCTCAATGTTTGAAATGCTAGAAGGTGAAAGTTGAGCATAGAAATACAATGGGATAATGGTACCCACATGATATACCAGCGAGGAAGTGGTAGGTGATATCCATGGACTTCATAGTTAGTTCACCCAAGACTAGGTACCAACATGATGCATTCTTATATTGGTCAATATATTGACCAAGGTTGCTCATTTTATTCTAGAAAACACCAAGGATGATACCCTAATATTGGCTAATAGATTCACCAAATAAATCTTCAGGCTGCATGGTTTTCCTAAGATGATCAGGTAGGGACTTCATATTCACATCTGAATTTTTATAGGCCCTTCATCGTGTAGTTGGCACAAATTTGAATATCAGCTCTATGTATCATTCAAAGATAGATGGTCAAATGGAAAGAGTGAACCAAAAATTGGAAGACATGCTTTGCATGTATTGCATAGACCAAAAGTCTTGATGGAAAAAAAAATTGTACTTAGTTGAGTTTGCATATAATAATGGGTACCATGCTTCCTTAAAAATGTCACCGTGTGAATCCTTTTATGGTAGGAGATACAAAACTCCTCTATATAAGGACAACATAGAGGATAATATTTTAATTTAACTAAATGTAGTTAGAGAGATGGAGGATCAGCTTAGGACAATTATGCAAAGTCTAAAGGAAGCCTTTGATCATCAAAAGAGCTACATTGATCTGAAGTGAACACCCAAATAATTATCTGCAAGAGATAGAGTTTTTCTAATATTCAAACCAATGAAGACTTTCATCAAGTCTACTAAGTTGGATTTTCATTTTTTGGGCCTTTTGATATCACTAAAAATAATAGTTTGATGGTTTACAAACTTGCCTTACCACCCAATCTGTCAAATATTCAAGACTCTTTCCATATATCCCTGCTTAGGAAGTATGTTGTTGATCCTAATCATGTGTGGGATGTTTAAAAATTACTGGGTGATAGATCCATCGACCATTAAAGTGAGGCCAATAAGGATTTTGGAGTTTCATTCCAAAGCAATTAGGAAAAAAACTCTAGAACAATGCAAGGTCCAATGGAACCAATATTTAGAGAAAAATACCACTTGATAAAAAGTGGATGAAATGAAAAGATATTTTTCTTACTTGTTTGAATAATGATCAAATGTAATGTTGTGCACGAACACAGTAAACTATGTGTAGTCTAAGGGGGGAGTATGTCATGACCCTCCTTGGCAGTACTAAACCTTTATGTTTTGACTATATTATAAATTATGGATAATGCTTAGTTTTGTAGCTATATGCTTTGATATAATATCCATTTACAAATAGGAATATGGTATTGTTGATGCGTTGCTTGGTTGCAGGATCAATTTCTCTCATATATGGACAAGAATATTGGCCATAAGGATATGAGAGATCATATTGAAAGGGGAAATGATGATCAAAATAGCTTAAGGTAACATGAATAAATACCCTCTTTCATGTAGGTGCATAATTGAACTATTTATTATCTTGATCGTACCTTAGGGCAAGAAAATTTGCTTGCAACGAGCCTCCTTAACATGAGTCAATGATAGTTGTGATCTATATCAAATAAGGAGCCACTCATTTAGGGATAAAATGAAGGTATGAAACAATGAGAGAATGCTTTGTTCTCCTATGCTTGGCTTTTGTGGTGCTTGGTTTCCCTTGGTTGTTTTGGCCAGTTTAATCAAAATAAAGATTAATATTAATAATCAAATGAAAAATTATTTTAATTCTTATGTTAGTCTATAATATCAATTGATGGAATGATTAATATTAAGAAATATTAATTTAATCTTAATGTTAGATTTATATTATTAAGAACGATAATATTTGTCTAATGTTATTATTAGAAATAATGAAAAGAATTAATATTAATATTAGTTTTACTAAAGTGATTTTATGTAGATTAAATCAGATTAATCAATGTTTTGATTATTGCCGTATTAATTTTTGACTAAAGCTTATATTAGGAATTTAACCAATAAAACATTTGCTTTCTAGGATCATGGCTTTGCTTTCTTTTTTAGTTTCTTTCTCTTCAACATTGTTGTGTTGACTGCAATGCTTTCATTAAGGATAAGTGGTGCATTGAATGCGTTGAGGGCTAGGGCAGTGCCACCTTCTTATGTTGAATCCTCCGCTTTGGTTGCATCATGGATCATTGAGTTGGGTGCGATTGTGGGGAGAGGAAACACCCTTTGCTTTGCAACTCAAGATCTTGGTAGAAAAACTTGACAATACCTCATCGTTGGACCTTTAAAAGGAGGGCTACATTGTTGTGAAAGGAGATGCCAAGTTTGAGGAGAAGACGGTAAAGTACAAGAGTAATGTGGGATCAATAACTTAGATCGATAAAGGACATAGACGAACACCTCCTCCCTTCATCACTGGTGCTAGGTATTGTATTTAGGTAGAGGAATGTTATGTTGCTTACATTAATTTTTACCAACTTTCTCTTAATGTTAGTGTTACTCATTGATGTTTCCCTAGCATATATTTTTCTATTTTGATTGCTCTCTTAGTCAGGTTCAGGTGGGATTTGACTGAGCTACCGAGTATTTTTATTTACCTCTAGTTATGTTGTTCATTGAGTATAAAAATAATTTTGGAAGGGGTGGCAATAGAGTGCTCACCCTTGGATCTTTTAGCTCCTATCTTGGATTTAGAATCTAGTTGTAGTTGTGTTGCCTTGGTTGTGAAGCTTGCATGGGGTAACAGTGCTTATTTTTCCTTGTCATCGCTTCCTTAGCAACTTAGTAACCTTTTTTTTGAGGTCATATTACACTCCCATGCTAGGTTGGTACCTTCTCTTCCACGATAGTGCAGGTCATGTGAGTAGGCATGGAAGCTTTTCGGTAGGTTTGTGTGTATGTTTTACCTTAGTTCATGATGCATGATACCTTTGGTATCTATGCGCTTTGGGTTGCATGGGTGTTTAAGCCTCAAGTTGGGAAGTTTAGCGATGTTGGTCTAGAGTTGACCCTCTTAGGGTTTGACCTTTATTGGTTGGTTTTAGCTTTTAATATTCCTATTAGATTTGTGTGCTCTTATCCTAAATAACCCTAAGTAATATTTTATAACCTTATATTTTAATTAATATAATGGTAGTTTGGAAATGAATCCATGAATTTATATCCTTAAAAATTAACTAATCAGTTGGAAATGAATGCATGCTTTTATAACCTTAGATTTTAATTAATCTAATGGTAGTTTGGAAATGAATCAATGCATATTTAACCTTGGATTTTATTTAATCTAATGGTAGTTTCGAAATGAATCCATGCATTTATAAAATTGGATTTTAATTAATCTAATGGTAGTTTGGAAATGAATCCATGCATTTATAAACTTGGATTTTAATTAATCTAATGGTAGTTTGGAAATGAATCCATGCAATTATAACCTTTGATTTTAATTAATCTAATGGTAGTTTGGAAATGAATCCATGCATTTATAACCCTAGATTTTAATTAATCTAATGTTAGTTTGGAAATGAATCCATGCATTTATAACCTTAGATTTTAATTAATGTAATGGTAGTTTGGAAACGAATCCATGCATTTATAACCCTAGATGTTAAATAATATAATGGTAGATCTAGAAAATATCTCTTATATTATACCTTTGTGTTATCAGTTGTTTCTATTGGTAGTTCAGCCTAGATCCGAAACCATGAGTAATATCTTAGAAAGAAGTATGAGCTTCTTTTGTGTTTGCTATGATGAATGAATTATTGAAATAATTATTTTGATATTTGTGGAAAATATCTTAGAAAGAAGTATGGCCTTCTTTTATGTTTTCTATGATGAATGAATTATTGAAATAATGATTTTGATATTTGTGGAAAATATCTTTAAAAGCAGTATGGGCTTCTTTTGTGTTTGCTATGATGAATGAATTATGGAAATAATTATTTTGATATCTGTGGAAAATATATTAGAAAGAAGAATGGGATTCTTTTGTGTTTGCTATAATGAATGAATTATTGAAATAATGATTTTGATATTTGTGGAAAATATCTTAGAAAGAAGTATGGGCTTCTTTTGTGTTTGCTATGATGAATGAATTATTAAAATAATAATTTTAATATTTGTGGAAAATATCTTAGAAAGAAGTATGGGATTCTTTTGTGTTTGCTATGATGAATGAATTATTGAAATAATAATTTTGATATTTGAGGAAAATATCTTAGAAATAAGTATGGGCTTATTTTATGTTTGCTATGATGGATGAAATTGTTGTTTAAAGGTACGCATATTTATGGAAAATATATAAGAAAGAAGTATGGGCTTATTTTGTATGTGTTTGAATATTATGGATTGCATTCATACCTACATATGAGCTATTTTGATCCCCACATTCCATTCAAACACCACAGAGGCTGAAGAAGGAAGATGTTTAGATCATGCAAGGAATTACCTTCAAATACTTATGTTGAGTTACTAAAGTCATTATTGGAGTATGAGGACTTATTGTACTAGCAAAAAGGACTAATATCTTGTAATATTGACCTTTGGGCTGAATGATTTTATGGTATTATTGTGATGTTTAGTCTCATAGATATTAGACATGATGTTGTTTAATCTAATTATTGTTTTATTACTGCAAGTGTTTGGTGGTTGCTTGACTCTTAATTCATTGAAGGATTATTTAGATGATTGTAGTTTGAGAGTGAGAGAGAGAGAGAGAGAGAGAGAGAGTTAATTTGGGCTTAGGGTTGCAAAAAATATCTTTAGAGGTAATCCTTGTTCAAACTCTCCTTCTAGACTAAGGTTGTTGTAGCCTAGCAACACCTAGTTTTATTTGGTGTCCATGGGGAAGATAATAACATAGAGTGATTGGTGTTTGAAGGCTCACCACATAGGTGGGAGGAAAGCATAACATTTAAGAGATCACCATGAAGGTGCAGTTAAACCAGACTTAGACATTATGTCTATATATCTAGTCTAAATTGAGTTATTATTGGAAGTAGGAATTGGTTTTCCCTCTTGCTCTAAATATTGATAAGTGATAATCCTAGCACTACAGTCAAGAGGTTTGCATTCGTGGAGAATTTCAAAAAGGTGGGGAGACCCTATGAAGGCACCCTCTATTTCATAAAGGTATTTAAGGTTAACCCCAATTTATATTGCATGATTTTGGCCTCTCATATCCACTTGGGTGATGTTTACAACATCTTTAACCCGAATGTGGCATGTCTAGTCAACCAAAGAAAAATATCCATGGATGCTTATGTGAACCTTGTTAGTTGTTTCAAAAAACAATCTCTCTCTAGATGGTTAGCTTTGGGGATTGTTACATTTTGACTAATTTTTTTTGTTGTATTTCTTGGAGATAATCAATTTTTGACAACTCTATAAAACTTATTCTCTTTGCTTAGCTTAACATCTTGTTGCTTTACCTGTAACATTATTTCTTTGCTATAAGACTTTATCTCTTACTCCTTGGCTTTACTCTAAGACTTGTAAATGTTCCTTCTATAGTAAATATATCTTTTGTAATAAACATATTTGTTTTCCTTTTAATCAATATAGGCTACCTTATTCTTTGAACATGACCCTTAAAATATCTTCTATCTTTGGCCTCTATGTACTTTGTTCTCTAAATATATGTCAGGCCTCTTATTTTCTTTGAATATATCTCAAGCTCTTCTATATACTAAATATACCTTGGGTCTCATTTTTGTTATTCTCTGAATATGTCTTGGCCTTTTCTTTTCACTATATGTTTTCTTATAGACCTCTATCTATTAGACCTTGATCCTCTTAAATTCTTCTTTGTATTCAAGCCTCTTTTTCTACTCTATAAAGGGATTATATTTTTATGTATAAGGGCCTCAATTATTTATATAAACCTATTTCTTTGAAGGGTCTCTATTCTTCAATTTTTCCCTCTATGTCAATATTTGAATCTTCTTAAAAACTTACAGCTCTTATCCATTGTATATCCAATGCTTTGATGCAGGAGCATCTGATGGCAGCAGCGCAATCTTGCTTTAAAAAAAAAAAAAAGACCAACAATAGGGCAAAAGTTGCAGGGTTGCGAAATCGCGACATGTCGCGATAACGCGACCAAAAGAGGGGCAAGCGATGCAAAAGGCAAAAGGGTCGCGAAATCATGACATGTCGCAATTTCACGATGTTGTGATATCGTGACAAAAGCAGGGCAAGCGGTGCAATAGGTGGAAGGGTCGTGATATCGTGACGTCACGATATCATGACAAAAGCAGGGCAAGCAGTGCAATAAGCGAAAGGGTCGCAATATCATGACATCACGATATTATGACAAAAGCAGGGCAAGCGATGCAATATGCGAAAGGGTCATGATATCACGACGTCGCGATATCATGACCAAAAGTGGGGCAGGCGATGCAACAGGCGAAGGGTCATGAAATCGTGACGTCGTGATATCGCGATGTCATGATTTTGCGACCAAAATGCAAGGTCGACGACGCAGCAGACAGAGGGTCACAAAATCATGACATGTCATGATATCGCGACGTCACGATATCATGACCAAAATGTAGGGTCGACGGAGGGTCGTGATATCGCGACATGTATTTTCATGCCAAAAGACGAGTCGAATACGAAGAGTCAGAAAGGGAGACGTGTCGAATATCTGGACGACGAAGCGACACGGGGAGGCAAAATGAAAGGTTCTAGAAGAGGAAACAAAGGGCCACCAACTGGAATTGGAGCGTCACCCGAGAACCTTTAAAAAGGAGAGCAAAGGCATGCACAAGGGATGGAAAATTGTTAGAACGATAATATTTTCTTGTTGTATTTCCAGATTTAAGAAATTCTGTAAAGGCATAATTCTTCTATGACTTATTTAATATTATGCTGTGACTGTAATATTCTGTTGTAACAGAATTCTCTGCTGCATTTGAATAAAATACAACTATTTTTCCTCTTAGTAATTTTGGCTCTCGATCAAGTGGTATCAGAGCTAGAAGATTCTGAGCGTGTAAGCAGAGCGCCAAACGTGAGGTAGCTTGCACCAGGATCTGTGGAAGAGCTTTGTGAAAGTAGTGAGCAGAATACCTCCAAGAAAGAATCATGGTCATGGAAAAAATATGGTGTCGAACGAAGATTTCAAAGCATTACAGAGGCAAGTGCAAGCCCTGCAAGAGGATTTGCGAAGAGGGGTTGAGCCAAAAGGAGAAGACAATAGTGACAATGAAGCCTGGGTAACTGATGACCCATCAGATGATGAAGAAACATTAGATCCTTCTGAAGCTAGATTGCTTAAAGCCCTATCTTAGGCTGGGAAGAGACCGAAGTTTGATGTCTCTACGTATTCTGGGAATCTCAACCCAGAAGAGTTGATTGATTGGATCAACGATATGGAGGAATACTTTGAGTATGAGGAGGTTGCAGATCCAGACCGGATAAAATTTGTAAAAGCAAAATTGAAAGGCCATGCTAGCTTATGGTGGAAAGGAGTACAACTTGAAAGAAATAAAAATGGAAAAGAAAAGATAACCAGATGGGACCAAATGGTGGAGAAACTGAAGAGACAATTTATTCTCGTAGATTATGAGTTGGACCTGTTGAGGAGGATGCAAAGTTTGAGACAATCGAGCAAGTCTGTCCAAGAATACACAGAAGAATTCTACAATATCTCCATCAGAACTGGCCATTTAGGGGCTAATAAGGAGAAAGTAGCCAAATACATCAACGGGTTGAGAATGAACATTCAGGAAGAACTCGACTTGATCAGAATAGCCACCATAGAAGATGCATACCAGTTGGCCTTGAAGGTAGAAGAGAAACTAAACAGAAGATTCGAAGGCAACCAGAGAGGAAGGGATTATGGTGGAAGAACCGATGGATGAAATTATCGAGACCAGAAGAAGACTGGTGAAACAAGCAGACCCCAAGAACAAAAAAATGAGAATACCTAGCCTGTGTGATCAGAACAATGACTACCAGAGAGGAAGAGGTAGACCTGGACGTGGGTATGGAAGAGGGATATTTCGTGGAACCTATTTCTAGTGTGGAGAAGAGGGACACCGGTCATACGAGTGTCCTCAACACCAAGAAAGGACAGACAAGAGACCTGAGGGTCATGCCAGAGCTACTATGGCAAATGAAGGTGTAGAGTCAGAACACTCTGAAGAGGTAGGAGGAGAAGTGTTGATGATGAGAAGAACACTGTTGAATGAGAAAAAAGAACCAGAATAGAGGAAGAGCCTGTTCCGCACAAGGTGCAAATGTGCAGGGAAGGTCTGCAATGTTATCATTGATAATGGTAGCACAGACAACTTAGTTTTAGAAGAGATGGTTACTAAGTTGAAATTGGGAAAGAGGAAGCACCCGCATCCATATCGAATTTCATGGTTGTAGAAAGACCATAGAGCACTTGTCAATGAACAGTGCTTGGTCGAATTTCACATTGGAAATTATCAAGATGAGGTCCTATGTGATGTTTTGCCGATGGATGCTTGCCATTTGTTGTTGGTAAGACCATGGCAATTTGACAGACATGCAGTGCATGATGGGCATGCAAATATGTACTCTCTGACAAAGGATGGAGTATGTCACAAATTTAAGCCACTGAAGGAAGTGGATGAAAAAGTGTGCAGTAGTGCCAGAATCTGCCTGGTGGATGGAAGACAATTTTTGGATGGCCTGAAGAGGGATTCAATGTGTTATGCATTAATCCCTACTGTTAAGAAAGAACAGTACATAGATGTTCCAGCAGAGGTTGAACACCTGTTAGAAGAATTTCCAGACATCATATCAGATAATGTGCCTGAGGGTTTACCACCGATGAGGAAGATCAGTCACCATATTGATTTGGTACCTGGATCTAGTTTACCCAACAAGGTAGCCCACAGAATGACTCCTATGGAAAGTGAGGAGCCGAGCAGACAAGTCCATGAGTTGTTGAAAAAGGGACTGATTCGAGAAAGCTTGAGTCTATGTGCGGTACCTGTAGTACTAGCACCAAAGAAGGATGGGGAGTGGAGGATGTGTACAGACTCCCAAGCTATAAACAAGATCACCATAAAATACAAATTTCCATTACCAAGGATGGATGATATTATGGATTGTTTGAGTGGAGCCAAGTACTTCACCAAGATTGACTTGAAGAGTGGCTACCATTAGATTTGGATCAGAGAAGGAGATGAGTGGAAAACTGCTTTCAAAACCAGAGAAGGTTTGTATGAGTGGTTGGTCATGCCATTTGGGCTAACCAATGCACCAAGCACATTCATGTGGTTGATGAATGAAGTGTTGAAGGAGTTCTTAGGCAAGTTTGTTATTGTCTATTTGGATGACATTTTGATATTCAGTAGAACCCTAGAAGAGCACCTGATGCATATCAGGAGGGTTTTTGAGAAGTCGAGGGAAGAACAGCTTGTTGATCAACTTGAAGAAGTGCAATTTTGTGAAGAAGGAGTTGGTATACCGGGGATTTGTCATCTCAGTTGAAGGTCTAAAAATGGACCCAAAAAAGGTGAGGGCTATCATTGAATGGCCTACTCCAAGAAGCACTTTTGAAGTGAGATCATTTCATGGTTTAGCTAGTTTTTACAGGAAATTCATCAAAAATTTCAGCAGTATTTGTGCACCCCTTATAGAAACAATGAGAGGGGATAGGAAAGACTTTAAGTGGACCTTGGGAGCTGACAAAAGCTTTGATATGTTGAAGAAGAAGGTAACTGAGCAACCTATTTTAGCACTTCCAGATTTTAATAAGGTATTTCAAGTAGACTGTGATGCTAGTGGTAGTGCCATTGGAGCTGTGCTGAGTCAAGAAGGTAAGCCTGTTGCTTACTTCAGTGAGAAACTCAATGATGCTAGGAAAAAGTATTCAGTGTATGATCAAGAATTCTACGCTATAGTTCAGGCCCTGAAGAAGTGGAGACATTATTTGCTGTCGAAAGAATTTGTGCTATATACTGATCATCAGGTCTTACAGTATATAAATAGCCGGGGAAAACTAAACCAGAGACACTTGAAGTGGGTTGAGTTTTGTTGAGAAGCAACACACCCCCACCGAAAAATGCATTCCAATCCTCTTGAAAACTTTGAAATTCCATTTTGCAGCAGGGACCCTCTTGATCATTTCCAGTCTTAATCCAGTTTTGCTTGCCCCCTTGTTAAGTTGTGCCTTTTTTCAAGTCATTCTAGCATTGTTATTCCAAGCTTAACTTTCTACATGCTAGAATCATTCATGCACAAAGAAAATCTCACACCGGTATCAAGAAAAATCCAGAAAACAGTTGCATAAATTCACTGAAAACCAAAACTTTCCATTTTTGGTAGTGTCGCGATATCGCGACACTTCCATTTTCGGAAATGTCTCGATATCGCGACGAATTTTGGCAAAAGTAGCTAAGTCGAAAATGTGTAGCGAAATCGTGACACTTTCCATTTTTGGAAGTGTCGCGATATCACGACGTTTCCATTTTTGGAAACCGTCGCAAAATCACTACCGGCCAGAGGAGAGAGAAGAAAGTTGTACGGAAGGGTGCGATTTTGCGACATGTCGCGAAATCGCGACATGTCGCATTTTCGCGGTAGGAGAGAGAAAGTGGGCTACAGAATGAAAATCGGCTAAGTCGCAAATGTGTAGCGAAATCGCGACACTTTCCATTTTTGGAAGTGTCGCGATATCGCGACATTTCCATTTTTGGAAGTGTCGCGATATCGCGACATTTCCATTTTTGGAAGTGTCGCGATATCGCGACATTTCCATTTTTGGAAGTGTCGCGATATCGCGACATTTCCATTTTTGGAAGTGTCGCGATATCGCGACATTTCCATTTTTGGAAGGTGTCGCGAAATCGCGACAATTTTAGAAGAAAGTGCCAAAGGGAGAAAGCTGCAGCGATTCGCTGACATGTTCCAAAATCACTGTCAACGCGGTCAACGCATGCAGCTGCAGGGAGGTGCAACGATTCGCTGACGTTTCAAAATCATGGGCTGGAGCTTGCAGCGATGCGCTGCATGTTTCGAAGTCGAGAGGTAAAGGGTGCAGCGATGCGCTGCGTGCTTCAAAATCGTGGGCTGGAGCTTGCAGTGATGCGCTACATGTTTCGAAGTCGAGAGGTAAAATATGGTAGCGATGCGCTGCACCTTTTAAGGAAGAGAGCAAGACAAGCATGTCACGAAATCGTGACATGCTTGAGAAAGGTTGTACGATCAACAAGAATCGTCGCGATTTCGTGACATGTCACGAAATCGCGACATGTCGCAGTTTCGCGGCTTGTGAAAGAAAATTGTACGGCGGCCGGCAGGGAGGCACGATTTCGTGACATGTCGTGAAATCGTGACATGTCACATTTTCGCGGCCGACAGGGGAAGAAGCAGCGCAGCGCTGGGGACGTCACGATTTCGCGACATGTCGTGAAATCGCGACATGTCGCAGAATCGCGACAGGAGAGAGAAAGTCCTAAGTTGACTAGAAGTGCATTCCAGCGAGAAACAGAAGGCATCCTGGGGTAGCGACACGTGTCAAAGCGTGAGGCAGACAAACAGAAGCCGACATGCAAGCTTATTTTGTGGTTTTTAATCTGTTTTATCCTTTAAGCTTTGATTTTATGTTTTATTAAAGAGCTAATTAATCTTTTGTCTTTCATGCAGGATTCCATCTGGCACTTACGGGACAACCGGGAAAGGCCATAAAGACAAAGTTAAAGTGCAGATTTGATCAAGGACCACCATGCTAGAGGAGAAGATGTCGGTAAAAGCATTCAATGACGAATTTATGACAGAATTGATAGCATGAAGACCATCTCAACTCAGGGATGGCTTTGCGGAGATCAAATTGATGGAGAAGTGGTGACTCATCCGGCTCACCAGCAGAATTAATGGAGGCATTTATTTGCAGCTATGGATGAATGCAAGTGGCTTTAGATTTTATCTTCTCCATTTATGGCAGCTGACTCCCCTGATTTGCCGAAGGGTTAAGTTCTATCTGGACTTTGATTTTAAATGGATTTTTATTGTAAAACCTGGGTCCTAGGGTTTAGAAAGATAAGGTTTGCAGTTTGGGGAAGAAGATATTTCTGAAAAGATCAGGGTCTATCCTGAATCTATAAATACTTCTTCTCAATGTAATTGCGGGAGGCGGAGACTTAGAAATAAAAGGCTTATAAGCAATTTCTTGCAAATCTTGTGAAATCCTTTATTTCTGGACTTGGAGTTGATGTGCTTTAACTTTTCTGTGATAGCATGGCCAAGAGCCTAATCTTTTACAGAGTGTGATAAGTGTATCTTCTTTTGTTATCCGTTCCATTAAATTTTGTTAGATATATGCTGTGAATCTGTATTATCAAGTTTAAATATGCTGTTAGGCTTCAGTTGTTCCATTGTCTCGCTAGGGGAAATTACGATTTGAGGTTAAGTTTGTTCTAATTGCTCTGTCTTCACTGTGTGAGCCAGTGCCGCATGAAAGATACCGCTTTAACCAGCTGCCCTTGGATTTATAATTTTCTCGCTAGATCTATTTCACTCTGCTTTGTGCTCTTAGTTGAAAGTGATCTTAGACTGACTGGACACTTTCTTCTTTGATTTGTTCTGTTGTGAAGCTAGTAGCATAGATAAGATTGATAGTTTAGGGTTTTACAGTTAATTTTTGATAAGCTTCTCTTTTTTGCCCTACCCTACCCTCTCTTTGTTTTCGGTGAATGATCCATTTTTACTTTCTTTATTTGTATTTTATTTGAATCTGCTGACCCATGAGAGCTAGATCAAGAATTCAAGTTAAATCTGATAAACAAGTGACAACTACTGAACAAGTTCGAGAACCCCCTGTAAGGTAACAGAGCATTCCATATTGAAATCTATTCCAGAAGTGAAAAAAAGTGAATAGCCATTTGACCCAACTCTGTAACTCGCACCTTGGATAACCAGCTAGATCCTAAAGTGAGTGGGATTCGTCCCGTGGGTGTCTTCGGAGCTTCCTTGCTCATCCTTCCCGGGGTGTGCATGAAATCCAGACCAACAAGTTTCTACAGAGTTATTCCTTTGTGTTGAAGCACAGGAGTGGAAAATCCAACAGAGTTGTAGATGCCTTGAGTAGAAGGCAAAGTTTACTGACATAAATGAAGGTGGAAGTATTGGGATTTGATGAATTGAAGGGTTTGTACCCTGAAGATCCTAATTTTGCAGAAGCCTAGAAGGCTTGCTTGGCACCAGTTACCTTGGACAGAACCAAGTGGCTGGATTTTTTGATCCAAGATGGAATGTTGTTCAGGGGAAACCAGTTATGCATTCCAAGAAGTTCCATGAGGGAAAACCTAGTCAAAGAAAAACACAATGGAGGATTGGCTGGGCACTTTTGTCGAGATAAGACCATTGCCCTTGTCAGTGAGGATTATTATTGGTCGCAACTACAGCAAGATGTGCGGAAATTTGTGCAAAGCTGTAGAGTCTGTTAGATGGTGAAAGGTGTGAGACAGAACACCGAATTATATCAGCCATTACTTGTATCGGAGAAACCATGGGAAGATGTCAGCATGGATTTTGTTCTTGGTCTACCAAGGACACAGAGGGGAAATGATTCCATATTTGTGGTAGTTGACAGGTTTTCAAAGATGGCACATTTTATTCCTTGTCAGAAAACTAATGATGCAGTTCATATTGTAGGTTTATTTTTCAAAGAGGTGGTATGGCTGCATGGTCTACTGAAGAGCATCGTTTTTGATAGAGATACCAAGTTTGTTGGGTATTTCTGGAGAACCCTGTGGAAGAAACTAAAGATAGATTTGAAATTCAGTTCATCATACCACCCACAGACATATGGGCAAACAGAGGTGGTAAACAGAAGTTTGGGTAACTTATTGAGGTGCTTGATAGGAGATAAGCCCAAAGGATGGGATCTGATTTTGTTGCAAGCGGAGTTTGCATATAACAATTCTGTCAATAGGAGTACCAACAAATCTCCATTTCATATAATATATGGAAGCAGTCCAAGAAATGTTTTTGAGTTAAGGAAGCTGAATATAGGGGAAAAGTGCAGTGTCGAGGCTGAGGATTTTACAGAGCATCTGAAGAACCTGCATGAAGAAGTGAAGAAGCATATTGCTAAAATGAATACACAATATAAGACGAAAGCAGACCAAAAGTGACGGTTTAAGGAATTCGAAGTGGGAGAGGAAGTGATGGTCCATCTGAAAAAAGAAAGATTTCTTGCTAAAACCTATAACAAGCTAAAGATGAAGAAGTTTGGACCATGCAAAATCATGGCAAAACGGGATTCAGGCAATGCCTATGAAGTAGAATTGCCAAGTGGGCTTAACATATCACCCATCTTTAACATTTTAGATTTGGTGAAATACCATGAGGGGGATAGTAGTGAGACACCAAGCACAGAGTTGTGGAGTATTCCAGCATCTACTCCAACCGCAGATGAGATTGAGGAAATACTGGACACTCAAGAAGGCAGAAGTACCAAAAACAGACAGTATTTTGAATATTTGGTCAAGTGGAAGGGTAGACCGATAAAAGATGCAACTTGGTTGTCTAAAATGGAGGTTGACCGCCTGGGTCTCCCTCTAACAGTTCAGAAGTGAGGATCACTTCTCAATCTACCCCGGATGTCTGATGCAGGAGCATCCGGTGGTAGCAGCGCAATCTTGCTTTAAAAAAAAAAAAGACCAACAACAGGGCAGAAGTTGCAGGGTCACGAAATCGCGACATGTCACGATATCATGACGTCGCGATATCGTGACCAAAATAGGGGCAAGCGATGCAAAAGGCAGAAGGGTCGCGATATCATGACATCACGATATCATGACAAAAGCAGGGCAAGCGATGCAATAGGCGAAAGGGTCACGATATCGCGACGTCGTGATATCGCGACAAAAGCAGGGCAAGCGGTGTAATAGGTAGAAGGGTTGCGATATCGCGACCAAAAGTGGGGCAGGCGATGCAATAGGTGGAGGGTCACGAAATCATGACGTCGTGATATCGTGACCAAAATGTAGGGTCGACGACGCATTAGGCTGAGGGTCGCAAAATCATGACATGTCATGATATCGTGACATCGTGATATTGCGACCAAAATGCAGGGCCGACAACGCAGTAGACAGAGGGTCGCGATATCACAACATGTCACGATATCGCGACATGTCGTATTTTCACATCGAAAGATGAGCTGAAGACAAAGAGTCAGAAAGGGAGACGTGTCGAATATCTGGACGACGAAGCAACACGGGGAGGCAAAATGAAAGGTTCTGGAAGAGGAAATGAAGGGCCACCAGTTGGAATTGAAGCGTCACCCGAGAACCTTTAAAAAGGAGAGCAAAGGCATGCACAAGGGATGGAAAATTGTTGGAACGATAATATTTTCTTGTTGTATTTCCAGATTCGAGAAATTCTATAAAGGCGCAATTCTTCTACGACTTATTTAATATTATGTTGTGACTGTAATATTCTGTTGTAACAGAATTCTCTGCTGCATTTGAATAAAATACAACTATTTTTCCTCTTAGTAATTTTGGCTCTCGATCATGCTTGAAGCAATATAAATTAAGCTAACTAGGTGGTTCTTTATCCTTTTTCAACAATGATATTCTCAATCTAATACTTGAAGCAATAAAGTAATCTATGTGTTTCTTTATCCTTCTTCAATAATGATATTCTTGACTTCTAATATCTTTTGTTTTAATCTCTTTATCTTAGGAAGATTTGAATGCTTCTCAATCCATGATAGGAACCTAAGGTTCCTAGCACATAAAATTATAAATAAATAATAAATAGACCTAAAACTAAGAGAATCGCCTTTTGTATTGTCAGGAATTCCCTTCAATAAATTGTATTATATTTCATATTCATGGATGATTGAATGATAAGTTCTTACAATGTTTTATACCCTCTAGGGTTATAGGTGAAAGGTTGCAATGCTTCCTAACCCTAATATTATAATAATATAATAAATAATATAATTAATTATTATATTATTTATTATTATATTATTTTATTATTATTTTTTTTGGTATAAGGTAGAGGTGGTTATAAGGTCCACAAACCTTTTACAAAGTCAAAATGGGCTGGTTCTAGCATCAAGCCCGTATAATCAAAATACAAAATGGATCTTTCTAAGACTCACATTAAGCCATACTTAGAGTCCACGGTCCTATACTTGTCGCTTGACTATTCGGGATAAAACAAAAACCAAACAACACCTAGCACTTACTAACACTAGGTTGCTTTACTGTACACTTGTCACCTCCAGGCCCGACAAATGGGATGCCTTTTCTGCCTAATTCCATCTGTCGGATTACTCATCATCAGCCCCTACGATCTCCGATGCTCTAACGGGTTTGATCTTAGCTCTTCTCTAGCGACCAACACCAATAGTTCTTGAGGGAAGTTATCCTTCCAAATTTGCATCTCCCCAACGAAAACTGCAATATTTGCCATTAGATCCGCCGCTTGGTTCCCTTCTCTGAAGGTGTGTTGGATTCGGGCATTAACCAAATGAGATTTATGAATCTTTGCTTCTAGGATAAGCTCCAATATGGTCCAGCTGGGGTCTTTATCCTCCTTAATTGCCTTGATTATATTAAGCGAATCCCCTTCAAAGATAACTTCCTTATAACCCTCAAGTCTGGCAATTCTCATTGCTGCATGCGAGCTCGGACTTCGCAAAATGATTTGTTTGAGTTCCCAAAGGCTCTGCAAAGGCAAGGACCACTTTTCCTTCCTCATTTCTCAAAACTCCTCCTGCTCCTGCGACCCCGGATTTCCTTTAGTTGCCCTGTCAAAATTAAACTTAACCCACTTTTGTGTGGGGGGTATCCACTTGACACCATCCCGTGGGTTGGTTGTAATGTCTAGGTCTGGAAGTTCCTCTCCCCAGTTCCATAAAATCCTCCTTTCCCTTAGAGACATGGTCTCATTTTTGAAGAAGAAAGTTTTCCAGTTTTCTTTCAAAGCTCTGATTATTTTATTACCACATAACTTCAGGATCTTTCTTACGTCCTTTAAATACTCTCTTATTTCTCTCATTCCATATCCCCCATAAAAAATGGGGTAAGTCGAGCTTCCGAGCCAAGTCAAAAGCTTTGCCGGAAGGGGAAGCCCACTGTATGCGAAGTCGGACATGCTATTTGGACGGACCCAATCTATATGAAATTTGGACAGGATCATTTGGAAGACTGTACAAGAAAAATCACAAGTTAGAAATATATGACTTACAGATTCTATTGCTTTCTCACACAAGATACATCGATTGATGAATTGGAAACCTCTCCTTTGCAGATTATCTGTTGTCAGGATCTTATTTTGAACTGCCAACCAAAAGAAGAAAGCTATTTTTGGGGTTAAATTATTTAACCAAATAACGAAGTCGAGTCCGACCATTGAATCTCGAGTGGATTAACTTATAGGCAATTTTTACTGAATAGATCCCACTTGTAGTTTTGCCCCAAATCGCCTTGTCTCTTCCTCCCCGAGGAATGATCGGGAACACCCTTAAAGCATCATTGAGTTTGGTTAGGGCCACCTTCTCTTGCTCTGACAGATTATGAACTGTGATTTTCTTCCAAGAAGAAGTTTCTGTGCTACGACAATAAAATCCCCTACTTTTCCTCCCATTTCCTTCGAAAGTTTATGTTGGAGGACACGAAGGTCTAAGTTATCTTTCGAGAGGGCCTCTTCCAACCACGGGTCTTTCCAAAAGTCCACTTGTCTTCCATTACCAATTCTCCATCGATGCCTTTCTGACTACCTCCAGACATTCGAGCAAACAATTCCAAAAATAGGATCCTCTAGGAAGATTATCGACTTTCGGGAAGTCCCGATTATTTACGATATATTTTGCCTTAAGAAGTTTTACCCATCCCAATTGATCATTATTGATAAATCTCCATACTGTTTGCCAATCAGAGCTTGATTCAATTCTTTCATTCTCTTTAACCCCAGGCCCCCCAGATCCTTGCTTGCACACACATGATTCCATGCTACCAACGAAATTCTCTTTCTCTCCTCTGAACTTGACCACAAGAAGTTGCGTTGAATTAGCTCCAATGTAGCTCGGACCTTTGCGGGCATTCTAAATAGAGACATGCGATGAAATTGGAATGCTCCGTAAAGTAGTTTGAACTAATAAGGCTTTTCTGCGGAGCTGAGAAGGCTGCCCTTCCACCTGCTAACTTTTTGGAGATCCTGTCAATGGTGAGTTCCACAAAGTAGCCTTCATTCTTCCTTCGAACATAGGCATGCCTAGATAAGTTCTTTGGTAGAAGCTCCTTTCCACAACCGAAGAGGTTAGCTATTCTTTCCTCCCTCCCACCGGGCGTGTTAAAGAAATAGATGCTACTCTTCTTATAGTTTATGTCTTATCTCGTCTGTCTCATACTTGGTTAGAATTCTCTTCAACTTCCTAGCTTGAGGCACGGAGGCTTTGGACACAATGATTGTATCATCCACAAGCTGTTGGTGAGACAACGGCCTGCTTGTTGAGGTTGGTTTAAAACCTTCCAATTGACCATCTGCCACCATTGCTTGAAATGTTCCTACCCAATGCTTCCGCTAAAATAATAAACAAGTATGGAGACAAAGGATCTCCTTGTCGCAACCCCCTTTCACTCTTAAAGTAACCGGAGGGTGACCCATTCACCATGACGAGAAAATCTTGTAGTAGAGATACAACTAAAAATCAACTTAATCCACTAAGGACAGAAACCAAACTTACCCAAAATCTTGGTGAGGAACCGCCATGAGACCCGGTCGTAGGCTTTATTCATATCAAGCTTTAGTAACATACATGCTTCCTTACTAGTCACCATTGAATGAATAACCTCATGAATTGTGATGATACCATCCAATATTTGTCGCCCTTACACAAAGCCACCTTGGTTCATATCAATGATGAAAGGAAGGATAACCTTGACCTATTGGCGATTGTTTTTGTGAGAATCTTCATCGAGTGTTACATAAGCGATAGGGCGAAAACTGGAAAATTCCATTGCTCCCACTAGTTTAGGGATGAGAACTAAAAAAGTAGCATTAACTCCTTCTGGGATTTCCATGTCCTTTTGAGCCTCAATTATAGCTTCCACTACATCATTGCCTAGGATATCCCAAAACTTATGGAAGAAAGCTGCAGGGAAGCCATCCGGTCCTGGGGAGCTGTTACCATCCATGTCAAAAACGACCTTCTTGATTTCCTCCTTTGTGAAAGGACTAAGTAAGAATCCATTAAGATTATCAGTTACGAGGGGTGGAATGGCTGCCAACAGAGAGTCCTCTTCTTCAATAGTCGGATTTACATCTTCTAGCAACGATTTAAAGTACTCAACCGCTTCCCTCCTTATGTCTTCCATATCTTTGGTGTTAGACCCATCGGCCATCTTGATCTCCTTAATTTTGTTAGTACTCCTGTGGCGAAGAGTAGAGACATGGAAGAACTTTGTATTTCTGTCACCCTCCTTTAACCAACGCGATCTGGATTTACTGCCTCCAAAAGGTTTCTTCAAATCCTAGCATCGTGTGGTATTCGGCTAATAGCTCCCTCTCCTGGTTTCTCGGATCCTCTGTAAGTTGCTCTCGACTTCAACTTCTCCTGTAGTTCATTGATCTTGTCTTTTAGTTACTGCCTTTTTAACAAAAATATTGCCAAAGGAAGTTTTGTTCCACTCTCTAATGTTAGCCTTCACATTCCTTAGTTTACATGCCACTTGGGCCAATTTCGAACCATTATACTTTTTGTCCCACCATTGGGCAACCAGATCCTTGAGATCCTGATGTTGGAACCACATAAGTT
Source organism: Wollemia nobilis (assembly GCA_028583015.1). NCBI lineage: Eukaryota > Viridiplantae > Streptophyta > Pinopsida > Araucariales > Araucariaceae > Wollemia > Wollemia nobilis. Next base: position 67,815 of record JAQPPZ010004137.1, read on the forward strand.
CGAATCGAAAGGGTCCGATGTATCTTTTCTTAGAGTCCTCCCTGTTTCCCACAGAATTGGGTTGTGATCGGACCCGATTCTTGGGAGTGCCGTTAATGAAGAGTCCCCAAACCTCTCCGGGCATTATTGAGAAAGAAGAAACCTATCTAATCTTATCTGAATTTGGTTTTCCTTCAATCTTTTGTTAGACCATGTATAGGAGAATCTACGCGAGTCCACATCCATCGGCTCATGTTGCTCAACAAAATCTCTAAACTCGTAGATATCAGCGGTTATTCTTTGAGAGCCCCCCAATTTATCTACGGGATTAAGGTAGCAATTGAAATCCCCCGCCACAATCCAAGGGTAGTTGGGGACCGTCTCCCTCAATTCGGCTAGCTGACTCCAAAGAACCCTTCTCAGTCCTTGTCTAAGCTGGAGCATATACATTCGTTAAGATCCACTCTTCCTGTGTGGTTTTATCCACACATAAGAGACAAATAAACCAACTAGACATCAGAATCACTCTACTATCAATCACATTTTTGTTCCACATAACCAGTAACCCTCCTGCTGTTCCAGTGGCCTCTTGGCCTACTACTTCAGCTTCTCGCCAAGTCCTATTCTTAAAAGGAATAACTCTACTCTCCTCCATTTTAGTTTCTTGCGGTAAAATCATATCCGGTTTGTGTTCTTGTCTAAGAGCATACAAAGCTCTTATTTTTGCAGGATTACTCCCACGAATATTCCATGAAAGGATCTTCATTTATGGGCTTTGGATCCTCGAGCCTTCGCCCCAAAGAGCAATACTGCTTGAGTGCCATCAGCCACTCCTCGCTCTGCTTCTTTCTGCCTTAAGGCAGCATTGCTAGGTTTCCCTCTTCCCACCGAACCATATCCCCATACATCCGCTCTAGGTTGAAGTTCCTTGGGATTCACTTGGCTTCTAGTAACCATCTTGGGTAGGTCAGTCTTGGTATTTGGGGTAACAATCGGCTTTCCGGGTTAAGCTGGTCTTTTTGACGGTGGAGATGATTCCGTGCTCTTAGCTTCTTGATTAGTAGATTCTTTTTCCCTGCTTTGGGGTTACACCGATCTTGGTGGTTCACCTCTTCCTCCACGAGTATCCTTGCTGTATTATTAGTTTCCTGCTCCTTCCTCCGATTTTTCTCCTCTAAATCCTTCTCTTGAGTCTCCTCTACCTCGGATTCCACTTCTTGGCTGTCCATCGATCTCCCTTCAAATGATTTAATGCATCAAAGCTGTTCTCCATTGGGATGTTGATCTCCTTGGAATTTCTTCCCATAAATTCCTCTGCGGTACATGGGACCACTTCCACCGAGCCTCCATAGGCCTCCCGTATCACCCAATCAACCTTACTTGCTCCAAGGCGTTGATCTATGGGGTTCTTTCCTTTGTGATTTGGCTTTGAGTCTTGCTGTATAATCTTAGGAGTAGGTTGATATTGAGGGTTCCCATAAAAGGGACCGGCTCCCCTGTGAGAGGGTTTTGGGGCATAGGAATTTTTGGGAGGAGGGTTAAAACGTTGCCTCTTGCTTACAATAGGGCGAACAGGGGTCTACGATATTCGGATTTCGAGCTCCACGTCCTTGAGGCCCGGGTTGGGTAGGAATGGAGATCTGCGGGGGAGGGATATTATTGCAGGTTTGAGGATCGGTATTTTGGAGTGGAGGCTGGTTCTTGGAAATGCGGTGGATACCCTGGTGCCCTACCTTCCCACAAACACTACACTTAAAAGACATATTTTCATATTCAAATACATGAGTATGAAGGCCAAACATAGACGACAAAATAATGGATTTAGGGAGCTCTTTACTCAGGTCCGCCAACACACACATGCGAGCAGACAGGAGTCTTGTTTTGCTCAAGGTTGCAGGATCAATAGCTATTAGTTCTCCAATCTCTGTAGCTATCCCAGCCAATATTTGTTCGTTCCAGAAAAGCAGAGGTAATCCTGGCATCTTAACCCAAATAGGAGCCAAATCCAGCACCTGAGTCTAGGGGTTGAAATCGGGGGACCAACGCTTCAGATACAAGCCCCTTTTCCCAAAAAACCAAGGACCTCCTTGGAGAGTCCTTTCCATGTCCTGTTCACATTGAAATGTCACCAAAAGAAAACTCTTGGGTAAAGCCTTAATCATCATACCGGCCCTTGGCTGCCATTTTTGGATGGCCCATCTCCTTATGACTTCCATGTATGGCCTCACCCCCATAAATTTAGCCACCAAAGATGTTATGCCCTCCATAGCCACATGCTTGAGCTAAGGAATGCGGGACGTGCAACCTACCATTGACTGATTTTAGATTAAAACAAGAGTCGGATAATTTTTGCTTACCGCGAAGAGCATTAAGATATGAAGGTCTCCGGTTGCCAGGTTTCTCTTTGTCTCCTTCTTGGGTCTTCCTTTGATCCTGACGCATAGAGTCCTGGTCCCCCTCAGAGAAATCTTCAACCGCATCCGCCCAACGCCCTTGGACCGGTTCCAATAGAACTTCCTTGTCCACATCCTCACTCTGAGGGCACTGCTATCTCGCCGAGCCCCCACCTTCCGCGTCTGCTGATCTGCCCTCTGAAGTCCCACACCTAGGGTTTGATGCCCCTAGACCTCTCGCTCCTCCTCCTTCTTTGCTCCATCCGTGAATTCTAATATATTTTAATAACAAGTAAAGAAATCAATATTGAAATCTACCATATTATTTTATTATTATGACCATAGGATATAATATATTATTATTAAGATTATTAATTAATGTTAGGATAATATCCTAACATTCCACCCTCCTTAAAACAAGATTTGTCCTCAAAGCTTGGAATTGTAGTGTGTAAGTATATGCTCTTCAAATATTCCACCTTGGAATAGTACTTGCTCTATGGTTTACTAAGGGAGTAGGTTAATTTGACTCCAATGGAGTAGTAAACTTTATACAATTCACCTTTAGCTCCTTTTGAACCTTAATAAAAAATTATCTCCTTTAATGAGTTCGAGCACCACCTCATAGACTGTGTAAATTAGAACAATTTCTTCCACCTTATACATTTTGGTATCGTTGATCAATCTCGCAGTCAAGCACACAAGATGGAGAGATTTGGATCTCTCATCAATCTGGCACAGAATGTTATCAGTGACGACTCCTCCTATTAAATGGATTAATGTGAGAATCTTCGTAGCAAATCCAACTGATATTTTGGAGACATCTAGGTATTCATGCCAACTTGGCACACATTTTTGCTTACACCACTCTGCTTCTTTGCTGAAAGCATCAACCTGGATCTTCCACAAGTTTCTAAATTACTCGAGCATGTCACGTCCTTGAAGGTCACCAGCTTCATCTGCTAGCCCATTCACAGTATTGTACAAGCCAAGAAAGAAACTTTTATGTGATCAGGCATGTCATCCAATGTATTGAGATCCCACCTGGAAAATGCTTCATTATGTAACATGGTATCATCACGAGAACCATCCTTATCATAAATATCATCGAGAACAACAAGAAAGCAACCAATTTTTTTGCGAAGGCCATTCTACCTCTGTCATATTTAGGTTCAAACATGCTAGCCGCCATTATGAAAAAATATCTCAATATACCTCTCGTGGGTGAATTTCAAATTCCTAAAACCACAATCTATCCACCACTTATGCACTTGCTGGAGCTCCATTTGGTGTATAGACTACATTGCATTGAAGTCGACTTTAGCCAGCTCCACATATTTCTCATTGTTAACATATGGCAACCTGCAAATATTTGAGGGCACATTATACAAAGTCTTCCCTAAAAACACTTCATTTTCGTGACCACAGATACCGATATAAGTTATTGCCTCCATTCTAGGAAAACTCTAGTGAAACCCAAATTTTAGTTTATACTTGACCTCTTCAAGGAGAACTTTTTGGAAATGGTTTAGCTGCTTTAGATTTTGCTGCAAGTAAACTACGACAAAGGCTTGTGCTTCTTTCATTATTATTATTATTATTTTTTTTTTTTCGGAAATGCTACTTGTGAGCATTTGTAGAGGCTCAGCATGCCTTCGAGGTCTCTGTGTGTTTTATCAAAAAAACTAAAGAACTCTCCATTCTCATCCATAAAATTTGAAATAACCTCTGAAGATACATCGTATTCATGCAGTCTCAGTATCCGAAATCCCAAATTTGGGTCATTGATATTCATAATAGTATCATGTCTTCCCCTTCCTATTCCTTCCAGGCATCCAATGTCTGTATATATAATCCAATGCATCCTTGGTTTCCCTTTCAAAATGGTGATCGATTCCCAGGCGTTCAACGGTGTCAATGGCACGAAGACGTTCACGGAGATCACAAGGATAAAAGCTAGGTACATGGTCTCCAAAGATTCTGATGACAGATGCTATAAAATCTAGGCATCTTTCGTCTTGTGTGTGCATAAATGCACAAGCTGTGGATGTTGGTGAGCCTGCTATAGATCCATATTTGGAGAGAAGATCCATAATTTTTTCCCAATCGACAAATTCGTGTAGGCCCTCCAAGTAAAAAAGAAATGACGTAGGTAGACTATGTAAGGCCAAAATGTTAATCCCTTTTAGTTGATCCTTCCTCATTGCAAATATTCTCTTGATAAACAATGGTTCATGGGAAATACCCAGACTTAAACTATGAGCCTCTTTCAACATAGAAGCAAATAAGATGACAAATCCAAGTGGCATATTGCAATCCTTCGCTTCATTGAACTGTTGAGTCTGGTTGTTAACAAAGTCTATGCCTTTCTGCACTTGGGTTCCCTGAACTCTCCATATTTTGAGGGTAATGATAGATGCAAGAGTACAAAGAAGTCTATCATATAGTAAATAAAAATATTCTTCCCCCAGGAACCATCAGTTAACTGATTGGAGACAACCCATTGTAGTGTTTGTGGAAACTACGGTTGGGAAGAATTGTGAATGGCAGGTATTCGTGCAACCCAGGCAGTATCATATGTAGATGGGCTTTATGTTCCCCTTCCCCATGGAGTGGAACATGTTTTTGATATCATATATCAACGTCTGCATACTCATATAGTCTGGAAATGACTGTGATATTGAACACAATTCATGAGTGACATATCCAAAATAAGTTGTATGAAAAAGCTCCTTCTTTCCAGATGTAAAATGGTTGTACATTTTGATTTTTTTGCAGGCCAGTTTATAGTAAAACTGTAATTATATTGCCCTGCAAGTTTTAATCCATGATTGGAGAGGAGACCACAACTATATTTTTATGTTAGGAGAGAAGAGGAGGTGGCCATGGTGGAGGGCGTATAGATGAGAGCAATGCACTACCCCATAAAACCAGTAGATAATCAACATTTTGTATTTCCATCATGGTGGTTTTATTTTTGAAATTGATAGAAACTTTGGTATCTTCCTCTGTTTTAATGAGATTTTTCAAAAAAACATTGTAAACATCCTTGGAGATACCTTTGAACAAATTTGTTTGCTGAATTAGGGTGATTTTAAATTTATTTTATCCTTGATGGCTGACCGAATGTAGATTTGTAAAACAATACTTTGGAAAACTTTATCTTTATGCAATTTTTTCATAAAAATATTTGTAATTTTAGGGATTTCATTAAATTTTTTCGGGAATGTATTCCGAACTATTTGAAAGTCTATGGCTTTGGGCTTTTTCAAAAAAATTAATTTAGGGTTTGGAATATTTTTGGGAAGTGCAATGAGTACCCTCTGGGATTCCATGGCAATGGGCTTCTCCTCCACCTCATATTCCATGGCTATGGGCTCCTCTTCTTCCTGGGATTCCATGGCTAGGGTCTCCTCTTGCATTTCCATTAAATATTGTATAATACGATCATAACGTTCCATTTGTTTATTTTGTTTTTGTTCAATCATTCTTCTAATGTCTGCAATGTCATTTTTATTCCTTTGATATTTATGTCCCATATGGTTGGATCCATACGGCTCTGATACCAGATGGTAGGAACCTAAGGTTCCTAGCACATAAAATGATAAATAAATAATAAATAGACCTAAAACTAAGAGAATCGCCTTTTGTATTGTCGAGAAGTCCCTTCAATAAATTGTATTATATTTCATATTCATGGATGATTGAATGATAAGTTCTTACAATGTTTTATACCCCTCTAGGGTTATAGGTGAAAGGTTGCAATGCTTCCTAACCCTAATCTTATAATAATATAATAAATAATATAATTAATTATTATATTATTTATTATTATATTATTTTATTATTATGACCATAGGATATAATATATTATTATTATTAAGATTATTAATTAATGTTAGGATAAGACCCTAACAATCCACAACAACTATCTTCTCTTAGGAAGCTTTGAATTCTTCACAATATGCTACTATCTTTTCTTAGAAAGCTCTAATTGCTTCTCATTATATTGCTACTATCATTTATATATTGGCTTATTGGACCAATGTCAAGGTCAATATCTTTGTGACTTGAATCTTCTTTTTTTTGCTTAATATCTTAATCTCAAAATTTTAATATTGTCAAGGTGACTTTGAATGTCCCTAAAATATCTATTAATGTCAAGGTGAAATTGAATGTCCCTGTATCTTCTATCAATGTCAAGTTGACGTTGAATGTCCCTAAAATCTCTATCAATGTCAAGGTGACATTGAATATCCCTTTATACTCTATCATTTTCAAGGATTGGCTATGGCCCTGAATGATCAACTATCTCAAATTAGAATCACCAATTAATATAGTTGATTCCTAGTCTTCATTTGTTATTCTTCAACCATAGAAAGACTATATTTTCTACTCAATATGACCTTATAATAGAGTTTGAGTCTCACTATCTTCAAAGTGGATAGACTCTTAATCAACTTTATCAAACTAGATAAAATTGATTTTGCAAAAGTGGCTAAAATGAACTCTTATCAATTTGGACAAATTTTAGTGGTAGCTCTGATACCACTGATGGCTTTTTAAGCCTTAATACAACCACAAATATCATAGGTTAATATCATAGGATCAAATATAATATAATAAGGTCAAGATAATGGTAAGAGTAGAATAATATAAGCAAATTATGTAATAGAATACTTATAATATACCAAATAACATCCAATAATATGCAACAATATAAATATAAATATCCTTAATCAACATGTACTAAGCATGTAATACAACTTATAGTATTATTTGTTCAAAATGTATGCAATCTTTATTACTCCTCTTTCTCTTACATATATGATAGTGACTTTATTTTTTCTTCGTATTGTAATTACCATTTCCTTATGGAGTATTATCTCCATAATATAGCCATAGTAATATGAATTTGTGGATACTTGACTATTCCTTTCCATATGCCAAGTCTCATAACTCTTGGTTTATCTACTTGACTCTATAATGTATGCACACTTATATATGACTCTTGCACTTCTATAACTTGCACACTCTAATATAAGATACTTGTGCACATATTTAAATTACATGTTATTCTCATACATACAAGACACTTGTGCATATAGATTCAAATTACACTTGCACTCTAACTCACATGACACTTGTGCATTTCTAGCACATTACAACTTTACATGACACTTGTGCATTTCTTGCACATTCACACTTAAATAAAGGGGAAATATAACTCACATTCTATAATTTACATATATACCATGAAGGTACCATAAGGGTAAATTAAAATGTACTAAATAATGTAATATACTCCAATAGGGAAAACATTTTTGATAAAATGTTTAGAAATCAAATAACAGAAATGGATCATACATTGTCCAAACTTATCTTACAAAGTAATTAAAAATGGAGCACTTGATCTAGAAGTTAAATTTATTCATGCACATGAACCTTATGCTAAATAAAAAGTTCTAGTAGTTCATGATCTAGATCATAAATATACAAATCCTAAAGAGTTAAAGAATAAATATGAAGAATTCAAAGCAGATTTCATAAAGGTCAAATATGAACCCAAGTTTCAATATGATGAAGTAGATTCAAGAGAAGCAGAGGTTCCTAAATAATGCAAGGTCTCTTGAATATTAAAGACAAAGATAAATACCAATATTGAAGACTAAAGTCTTCAATAACTACATAATGTAATACAAGGGGATGTTGAGGTATATTACATGATTTGGTACATGCTAATGTATTCCTATGGTGCCTTCATGGTACATTTGTAAATAATAGATTAGGGTAAGTCTATAGTTAGAGTGTGAGTTATATTTCCCTCTTTATATAAGTGTAAATGTGTATAAAATACATAGGTATCTTGTAAAGTTGTAATGTATAGGAAATGCACAAGTGTCATGCAAGTTAGAGTGCAAGTGTAAGTTGAGTAAATGTGCACAAGTGTCTTGTATGTAAGAGTTTAAATATGTAATGTAAAGGTGTGCACAAGTGTCTTAGAATAGGTGTGCAAGTATAAGTGTAAGAGTCATGTAAATATTTGCAAATATTATAGATTCAAGTGTTCATCAAGGATGCAAGTAGCAAGTAGATAATCCAAGAGTCATGAGACTTGACATATGGAGAGAAATAGTCAAGTATCTAAAGAGTCACACTACAATGACTATATTATGGAGATAATGCTCCATAAGAAGACATATAGAATACAATTTATATATCTTATTATATTATTGTAAGAGGAAGAGGAGTAATAAAGCTTGTATAAATTTTGAGCAATTAATATTGTAAGTTGTTCTTCATGCATAATACATGAATGATTCGAGCTATTTACATTCATATTTCAATTTTTTTTTTTGGTATTAGGTAGAGGTGATTATAAGGTCCACAAACCTTTTACATAGTCAAAATGGGCTGGTTCTAGCTCCAATCCCATATAATCAAAATACAAAATGGATCTTCCCAAGACCCACATTAAGCCATACTTAGAGTCTGTAGTCCTACACTTGTTGCTGGACTATTCAGGATAAAACAAAAACTAGACAACACCTAGCACTTACTAAATATAACACTAGGTTGTTGTACCGTACACTTGTCACTTCCCAAGTCCCAACAAATGGGTTGCCTTTTTTCCCTCTGCCTAATTCCATATTCCGGATTACTCCTCATCAACCACTCTGATCTCTTGTTGCTCTAACAATTTGATCGTAGATCTTATTTAGAAGCCAACACCAGTAATTGTTGAGGGAAGATATCCTTCCAAATTTGCATCTCTCTAGCAAAAACTGCAATATTTACCATTAGATCTACCGCCTGGTTCCCTTATCTGAAGGTGTGTTAGATTTGAACACTAAAAAAATGGGATTTATGAATATTTGCTTCTAGGATAAGCTTCGAGATGGTCCAGCTGGGGTCTTTATCCTCCTTAATTGCCTTGATTTTATTAAGTGAATCCCCTTCAAATATTACTTCCTTATAACCCTCTAGTATGGTAATTCTCATTGCCTGCATACAGGCTCGAGCTTCTACAAATTAATTTGTTTGAGTTCCAAAAGGCTCTGCAAAGGCAAGGATCACTTTTCCTTCCTCATTTCTTAGAACTCCTTCTGCTCCTGCAGCCCTCGGATTTCCTTTGGCTGCCCCGTAAAAATTGAACTTAACCCACTTTTGTGTGGGGGGTATCCACTTGATACCATCCCATGGGTTGGTTGTAATGACTGAGTCTAGAGGTTCCTCTCCCCAGTTCTGAAAAATCCTCCTTTCCCTAGGAGACAGGGTCTCATTTTTGAAGTAAAAGGTTTTCCAATTTTCTTTCAAAGCTTTGATTATTTTATCACCACATAACTTGGGATATTTGTTCCATCCTTTAAATACTCGCTTATTTCTCTCATTCCATATCCCCCATAAAAAATGGGGTAACCTGAGCTTCCAGAGCCAAGTCAAAAGTTTCACCCAAAATGGGGAAGCCCACTGTATGCAGAAATTAGACATGTTGTTTGGGCGGACCCAATCTATATGACATTTGGACAAAATCATTTGGAATACTGCACAAGAAAATTCACAAGTTAGAAAGATGACTTACAGATTATGTCGCTTTATTACACAGGATACATCGATTGATGAATTGGAAACCTCTCCTCTGCATATTATCTGTTGTCAGAATCTTATTTTGAACTACCAGCAAAAAGAAGAAAGCTTTTTTTGGGGTTAAATTCTTTAACCAAATAATAGAAGTCGGAGTCCACCCATTAAATCCTGAGTGGATTAGTTTATAGGCAATTTTTACTGAATAGATCCCACTTGTATTTTTACCCCAAAACATCTTCTCTCTTCCTCCCCCTGGAATGATCAGGAACACCCTTAAAGTATCATTGAATTTGGTCAGGGCCACCTTCTCTTACTCTAAAGGATTTTGAACTATGATTTTCTTCCAAGAGGAATTTTACTATGCTACAACAATAAAATCCCCTACTTTTCCTTCCATTTCCTCTAAAATTTTATGTTGGAGGACCTGAAGGTATAAGTTATCTTGCAGAGGGCCTTCTTCCAACCATGGATCTTACAAAAATTCCACCTGTATTCCATTACCAATTCTCCATCTGATACCTTTCCTGACTACCTCATGATATTCGAGCAAACAATTCCAGAAATAGGATCCTCTAGGGAGATTATCAGCTTTCATGAAGTCTTGATTATTTCTGATATATTTTGCCTTAAGAAGTTTTACCCATCCCAATTGATCATTATTGACAAATATCCAGACCTGATTGCCAATCATATATTGGTTCATTTCTTTCATTCTCTTCAGTCCCAGGACCCCTTGATCTTTAATTGCACACACCTGATTCCATGCTACTAATGGAATTATCTTTCTCTCCTCAAACCTGACCACAAAAAGTTGCGTTGAATTTACTCCAGAGTGGCTCGGACCTTTGCAAGCATTCTAAATAGAGACATGCAATAGATTAGAATACTTTTTAAAGTAGTTTGAACTAGTAAGGCTTTCCCTATGGAGCTAAGAAGGCTACCCTTCCACCCTACTAACTTTTTGGAGATCCTATAAATGACTGAGTTCCATAAAGTAGCCTTCATTCTTCCTTCAAACATAGGCATACCTAGATAAGTCACTGATAAAAGCTTCTTTCCACATCCAAAGAGGTTAGTTATTCTTTCATCCCTCCCACCAGGTGTGTTAAAGAAATAGATGCTACTCTTCTTATATTTTATGTATTGACCTACTTTCGTCTCATACTTGGTTAGAATACTCTTCAGCTTTCTAGCCTGAGGAACCAAGGCTTTGGACACAATGATCGTATCATCCATGAACTGTTGGTGATAAACTGGCTCTACTATTGAAGCTGGTTTGAAACCTCCCAATCGATCTTTTGCTACAACTTCTAAAATATTCCTAACCAATGCTTTCGCTAAAATAATAAACAAGTATGGAGACAAAGGATCTCCTTATCGTAGCCCCCTTTCACTCTTAAAGTAACCAAAGGGTGACCCATTCACCATGATAGAAAATCTTGTGGTAGAGATACAACTAAAAATCAACTTAATACACTGGGGACATGTTGTGGCTGATCCACAACACACCCCAAAATTGGGGACCCACCTTTTCGTTTTGATATCCGGGTGTTGGCATTTCATTTTAGTGTCTAATCATTCGTTTTGTCGTAGGTTTTGCAATTGTTGTCGGTTCTTATCGACAACTTTTTCTTGTTGACAATATTTTCTTGTTAACAACTTTTTCTTGTCGACAATATTTTCTTGTCGACAACTTTTTCTTGTCGACAATATTTTATTGTCGACAGCTTTTATTTGTTCATTTTTGTTGACAATTTTTATCGTCATTGTTATTGTTGAATTTTTATGATTAGCTTTTATGTGAAAGTTTAAAATGAAAAGTAAAAAAATAAATAATAAATAAAATAATAAAAAAATAATAATAAAAAGAAAGGTAAAAGCTTATGGTTTTTAAATATATGTTTTTATGTTTTGTAGGTTGTCCGACCAAGCAGCGCGCGAAGAGAGACGAGATGGAGGTCGAGGGCATCAAGGCGGGCCAGCTCCGCAGTGGACCCATGTGGCACCAATTACAGAATGGTGGCCAAGCAATACAAAGACTCTGGCAGCGACGAGGCAGCAATGACGTGGTGACTCATGTGGCAGCACATACGTAGAAGCTGCAGGCATTCAAAGATATTTGAGATGGAGTCTAAGGCAGCGCAGCGGATGAACGCACGGCTCACAGGAAATGGAAGATCTTCTTATGGAGTTGATATTATCTCATGCTATCGAGATCACGCAGTCGTCGTCAATGTACAAGGGAGTTCAACATAGGAGGCTCGTCGACGAATCATGGACGTCAGCGAGAAGGTTTCCTAGGATGTGGCGACACCCATGGCATAAGCTCGGACCAATTAGATGGAATTCGGTAGGTGTGTGGAGGAAACATGGCTACGTTCAGGGCGCCAGGCGGGAGCATGAAAGGAGTTACTGAAGACACCAAGGTGGCATTGGAGCACAGGGTTGACCAGTTTTGACGCAGTATGGGGAGCAATACAGGTGGATTGCTTATTATGGTTTCATTAGGATATGCTACTATCTTATGTCCGAAACATAAGATAGTAGGTCAAGATGCGGATGGTGGCAGCCTATACGAACAACCTGGGACAGTGATGATGTGGACTACCGAAAATGCATACATGCCTGTGAGGACATGAGGGGTGGCCACGCGATACAGGAGTCGCGGGTGATTTATCGGCTAGACAAGACGTGGACCATCGCTACGGCATCGAAGAGGACATATAAACCAAAACAAAATGCCAAGTGGCACGTGTTCATAATTATGGTGAAACGTTATAAATTAAAGTGTGCCTTTGCTTTGAGAATAACTATTATGGTATAGTCATAACTGTTCATAATAGTTTTCGTAATGTTATTCAATGATTTCGAGGGCAGATATAAACAGAGGCATAGGAGCGTTTTATTATGGGCAAGACCTTACGATTAATATTCGCTCTCCCAAAACCAATTAAGTGTGCCACTTGGCATCACTCATCAAGACGTTATTGAAATGAAAGGCATCGTGTAAACAAAACAATAGGGAATTTTGGTTACGCCTTGAAGTAAAAAGGAAAGCCAAACGCCAAGGCTTGAACGTAGGAAAAGGGAAAATGAAGGGCTACGAAGGTGAAGAGCTTTCCTGCAAGTTTAAATACTCCACCGAAATATTGTAAAAGGGGACTGGAACTTTTGGGCACGGCCATATGGCCGCATTTGTAAAACTTGGATTTTAATTTGAATGTTAAAGCTTCTCTTCAGAAATTTCAGGCCTTGTTAGCAAGAAAGAATGAGAAATTTTCTGCATGCTCCATTTTAATTGTTTTATGTTTCTCCTTTCAAATTTCAGATTTGTATATGAAATATATGCCATTGTTTTTGGGTTATTTCATGTGAATGTCTGCAATCTGGAAATTATTTTAAACCCTAGGAGCCAGCACCTAGTTTACTTTGATTGTGTTTGTTTGCAGGGAAAATAGGCTAGGTTGCATGTACGACACGTATTCGGTTTTGCAGGATGGGGTGCTATCAAACTGAAGGAGCTTTTGCATTGCTGCATTCTCAGCAATTATTTTGATGCAAATTTTTAATTTTCTGTTTTCAAAATTTTTAATTTCAGAACTTTTCCTTATTTTCAGGCATTAAAATAAACATTAAAAAAATTTCAAAATCCAAAAATAATTTCACCATTGCGTAGGTTATAGTTCAGACTTCCAATACGCACTTTGAAATTTCATTTTTGAAGTTGTTTAATATTTTTTAAAATTCATCGAAGTTGTTGTTTTGTTACAGATTTTAAAAATCCGAAAATATAGAATTTCCATTTTAAGGTCAAATTTCATTTTTCCAGTTTTTTTTTGCACTCATGAGCCTATGATGACATTCCCTTCATGGAAATTCCAATTTCATTGAAGGAGTTATGTTTTATGGCATTTTCACAAATTTCCATTTTGGGCCTAAAATTACCCTTTCTTCATAAAAATTCTAATTTTATGAAAGAGGGGTAATTTGAGTATTGCACTGAAGGTCTTTTCTTTAAAGCACTTAATTGTTCATCTTGATGAAAATTTGATTTCATTTAAGAGGGATAAGTTAAAGTGACATTTTGAAGCTACATGTGAAGACTCTATCCATCATTGAGGATTTAATGCAAGATAAAATCTATGTTAAAACCATCAAGATAAAAGGAATTAAAGCACTGCATTGTGGTCATATGAGGGCCAATTCACATTTGATTTATTTTGGTTCAATGAACAATCACTAAAGTTTCATGGTAAAATAAACCAACATTGCCCCTTGTTTACAGTTACTTGCAATCACTAAGGTGTTCCAAGCATTTAAATCGAATATTTTTACTTGAGATTACTAATGCACATATGCAAATGCTAATATAACGGAAACCTTGGAGAAGTCGTTTGTTTAACTTCTTTGCAAGAGGGGATTTGGATTCCAAATCCTAAGGGAGAGTGTACTTTCACAATTGGGTGAAAATACCACTCAACAGACAGAAACCAAACTTACCCAAAATCTTGGTGAGGAAAAGCCATGAGACCCGGTCGTAGGCTTTATTCATGTCAGCTTTAGTAACATACCTACTTCCTTACTAGCTACCATTGAATGAATAACTTTGTGAATTGTGATGATACCATCCAGTATTTACCTTCCTTTCACAAAACCTCCTTGGTTCATATCAATGATGAATGGTAGGATAACCTTCAGCCTATTGGTGATTGTTTTCGTGAGAATATTCATCAGAGTGTTACATAAAGTGATAGAGCAAAAACTAGAAAATTCCATTGCTCCCATTAGTTTAGGGATGAGGACTAAAAAAGTAGCATTAACTCCTAGGATTTCCATGTTCTTTTGAGCCTCAATTATAGCTTCCACTACATCATTCCCTAGGATATCCCAAAACTTCTAAAAGAAAGCAACGCGGTAGCCATCCGATCCTAGGGAGCTATTACCATCCATGTCAAAAATTGCCTTCCTAATTTCCTCCTCTATAAAATGGCTGAGTAAGAATCCATTAAGATTCTTAGTGACAAGGGGTGGAATTGCCACCAACAAAGAGTCATCTTCTTCAATAGTAGGATTTACATATTCTAGAAATTATTTAAAGAACTCAGTCACTTTGCTTCTTATGTCTTCCATATCTTTGGTGTTAGACCCATCAGCCATCTCGATCTCCTTAATTTTGTTAGTACTCTTGTGGCAAAGAGTAGAGACATGGAAGAACTTTGTATTTCTGTCACCCTCCTTCAACCAACGCAGTCTAGATTTCTACTTCTAGAAGGTTTCTTCAAATCCTAGCACCGTGTGGTATTCAACTAACAGCTCCCTCTCCTGGTTTCTCAGATCTTCTATAAGCTGATCTAACTTCAGCTACTCCTACAGTTCATTGATCTTGCCTTTTAGTTCTACCTTTTTTGTGAAAATATTGACCAAAGAAAGTTTTGTTCCACTCTCTAATGTTAGTCGTCACATTCCTTAGTTTACATGCCACTTGGGCCAATTTCGAACCATTATTATTTTTGTCCCACCACTGGGCAACCAGATCCTTGAGATCCTGGTATTGGAGCCACATAAGTTCAAATTGAAAGGGTCTAATATATTTTTTTTGAGTCCTCCCCAGTTTCCCACACAATTGGGTTGTGGTCAGACCTAATTCTTGGTAGTGTCGTTAATGAAGAGTCCCCAAACCCTCCACGAATTCCTGAGAAAAGAAACCTATCTAATCTGATATGAATTTGGTTTTCCTTCAGTATTTTATTAGACCATGTATAGGAGAATCTATACATATCCACATCCATCAGCTCATGTTAATCAACAAAATATCTAAACTCATAGATATCAATAGTTATTCTTTGAGAGCCCCAAATTTATCTATAGGATTAAGGTAGCAATTGAAATCCCCTGCCATAATCCAAGGGTAGTTGGGGGTCATCTTCCTCAGTTCAGCTAGTTGACCCCAAAAAACCCTTCTCAGTCCCTATCTAACTGGAGCATATAGATTCATCAAGATCCACTCTTCCTGTGTGGTTTTATCCAAACATAGGAGACAAATAAATCAACTAGACATCAGAATCACTCTACTATCAATCACATTCTTGTTCTGTATAACCAACAACCCTCCTACTATTCCAGTGGCCTCCTGGGCTACTACTTTATCTTCTCTCCAAGTCCTATTCTTAAAAGGGATCACTCTACTCTCCACCATTTTAGTTTCTTGTAGTAATATCATATCCAGTTTGTGTTCTTGTCTAAGAGCATACAAAGCTCTCATTTTTTCAAGATTGCTCCCATGTATATTCCATGATAGAATCCTCATTTATGGGCTTTGGATCCCTGAGCCTTCGTCCCAAAGTGTAATACTGCTTCAGTACCATCAGCCACTTCTCGCTATGCTTCTGTCTACCTTAAGGCAACATTGCTAGGTTTCCCTCTTCCTACTGAACCATATCCCCATACATGTACTTTAGGTGAGGTTTCCTTGGGTTTCACTTGGCTTCTGGTCACCATATTGGATGGGTCAGTCTTGGTATTTAGGGTAACAACCTAGATCTCCAGGTTAGCTGGTCTTTTTGATAGTGGATATGATTTTGTGCTCTTAGATTCTTGATTAGTAGGTTCTTTTTACCTGCTTTGGGGTACACTGATCTTGGAGGTTCACCTCTACCTCCTGAGTATCCTTACCTGTCTTATTAGTTTCTTGCTCCTTCCTCTGATTTTACTCCTCAATCCTTCTCTTGGTCGCTCCTCTACCTCAAATTCCACTTCTTGGCTATCCATATAATCTCCCTTCAGATGATTTAATGCATTAAAATTGTTCTCCATTGGGATGTTGATATCCTTGGAATTTCTTCCCATAAATTCCTTTGCAGTACAAGGGACCACTTTTTTTGAGCCTCCATAGGTCTCCCGTATTACCCAATCAAACTTACTTGTTCCAGGGCATTGATCTATATGTTTTTTTCCTTTGTGATTTGGTTATGGGGCCTATTGCATCACCTTTGGAGCAGTTTGTACTTGAGGGTTCCTACCAGAGGGACAAAATCCCATGTGAGAGGATTTTGGGGCATAAGTATTTGTGGGAGGAGGATTATAATGTTGCCTCTTTCTAACATTAGGTCGAACAAGGTCTCTGATATTTGAATTTTGATTCCCATATCCTTGAGGCCCATGTTGGGTAGGAATGGAGACTTGCGAGGGAGGGATATTATTCTAGGTTTGTGGAACAGTATTTGGGGTGGGGGCTGGTTCTTGGAAAGTCAGTGGATACCCTAGTGCCCTACCTTACCGCAAACACTACACTTAATAGACATATTTTTATATTCAAAGTCCTGAGTATGAAGGCCATACATAGACGACAGTATAATAGATTTAGGGAGTTCTTTACTCAGGTTTGCCAACACACACATGCAAGTTGAAAGAAGTCTTGTTTTGCTCAATGTTGCATGATCGATAGCTACCAATTACCCAATCTCTGCAGCTATCCCAACCAATATTTTTCTCATTCCAGCCAAGCAGAGGTAATCTCGGCATCTTAACCCAAATAGGAGCCAAATCCAACACTTGGGTTTGGGGGTTGAAATCAGGGTTCCAACACTTTAGATACATGCCCCTTTTCCCAAAAAACCAAGGACCTCCTTGAAGAATCCTTTTCATGTCCTGGTCATATTGAAATATCATCAAAAGTAAACTCTTGGGTAAAGCCCTAATCATCATACCGACCCTTGGCCACCATTTCTAGATGGACCATCTCCTTATGACTTCCAAGTCTGGCCGAACCCCCATAAATTTCACCACCAAAGACGTTATGCCCTCCATAACCACATGTTGAGCTAGGGTATCAAGGATGTCCAACCTACCATTGATGGGTTTTAGATAAAAACTAGAGTTGGACAATTTTTGCTTACCATGAAGAGCATTAAGATAAGATGGTCTCTAGTTGTTAGGTTTCTCTTTGTCTCCTTCCTGGGTCTTCCCTTGATCCTGACGCATAGAGTCCTGGTCCCCATTAGAGATATCTTCGATTGCATCCGCCCAACGCCCTGGTTCTAGTTCCAATGGAATTTCCTTGTCCACATCCTTCACTTGGGGCTCTGCTATCTCACCATAGCCCCCACCTACTGTGCCTGTTATTTTGCCATCCGAAGCCCCACACCTAGGTTTTGATGCCCCTAGACCTCCCGCTCCTCCTTCTTGTTGCTCCATCGACATCAGCCCTCGAACCCATTCATATTTCAATTTAAAAATGAATGTTATTTTCTTTATTATATAAGTCATGATATACATATTAATTTTCTCATATTATTCTACTCATCATATTATTATGTTGATCTTTATTATTGTGGCTATTTTATATTGGAACCTCTATGATATTTTGAGATAGCCTGTGATATTTTATGGTAGTATATGGCTTAAAAATTCAACAATGAATCCCATCCAAAATTTATGATTTTTATAATTACATCATGATTGCATTACTACAATATTTTAATAAACCACATAGTTGTATGTAGAAGTTGTGCTAGCGAGATTTGAATATGGGTCTTTGTCTTAAAAGTCCATATTTTAACCACTTGAGCTCATGCCCTTTGACTTATAATTTTAAAGTTCATCCATGATATTAGAACCTTGATATGTGATGTGAAACTCATTGTTCTTAATCAATTTCTTCAAACTCTTTTTTTATTTAAAGGTCATCAAAGGTATTAAAACCTTGGATTATAGTGTGAAAGTATTCATTCTCCAATGTTTGATCCTAAGTCATTGGGATTCTTTATAAAGAAAATGTAATCATATATTATTACAAACCCAAGTTCAAAACTTTATATCAAACAAGTTGAGTTTAAATACTTACCTTATGATGGACATTATGATAATATAACCTTTTGTATTAACATATCATTTGAAGGGAGCACATGGTTGTCTTACAACAAACCATTTTTGAACTTATGCATATATTGTTAGACAAGATTAAAATTTTGATTTACATTGTAGGATCCCAAGTTTTTAATCACTTGTTTTTATGTGATATTGAAATGGGCTAATGTGTATTACATTATGACCATATTACCATAGTATTACAACATTTTGATATTTACACATGTATTACTTAATAAGATTCAAACCTATTTCTATGCAAGTTTTTAACCACTTGATCTCATGCCATTGCCTATCTATAAGATTAGTTATGTGGTATTGAAATGGGCTCCACTTGTATTATATTATGATTGTATTACAACAATATTACATCATCTTAACAATTATGCATATATTATTTGGTAAGATTGAACCTAGTGTAAGTTTTAAAAGTTGATGAATTTAATCAATTAAGCCTCAACCATTTTAAAATTTTATATCAACTTATAGAGATAATTAAAAATAATAAAATAAACTATCAATCAAATATATATTTTATTATTTATTTGTTTTCAAACTGCATTTTATTTAAATATTAAATAATTATTTTGACTAAAAAATCAAAATGTTAATCAAGTGGCATTAGCTCAACTGGTTAAATTTATCAATGTTTAAGGAGAATACCCAAGTTTGAGTCTTGCCAAAAATGATATATAGATAATATCCAAGCTTTGTTGTAATACCACTATGTGGTGATGATGTAATATGGATGGGGTCATTTCAATCCCATATAACTAATTAAAAAAATCAAAATGCTAGATATTATCATTGATAATAATTTAGAGATGAAATTGGCATTGGAAAGTATTACAAAACCCCTTTGATTTTAAAGTTTTTATGGTAATATTAGATGCATTTTGATTTCATAAGTTAGTTTCTAATTTGTGTATATGACTTAAAATCATCATTATTGTTATAATAAAATAATTACCCATAATTTTTAATAAATATATTTTTAAAATTTTATGAAATATATTTATTTAAATAATTATATTTTAATATGAATTTTACTATTATAAGTAAAAATTAATATTATTAATTTACTGGTAGCAAGGAGCAAGAT